>JBBPSD010000551.1:0-21607 GCA_038093415.1 Xerocomellus chrysenteron | reverse complement strand
AAGGACGAGCGACGAGTTAGATACAGGACAGCGAGGAGATTATTGCGCAGATGTGGAACATGTAGCACATTAGAGAACTCGACCGCTCTCCCCTTCTTTCCCTCCAGATTTGGATGGAACACTACAGACCCGACACCGGCTGAGTAGACGACAGTATTGTCTGCGAGCTTGATTGGGACGCGTTTGGGAGTATAGTTGCGCAGCCAATGACGATGAGGCGTCATATGAGAAGTGGCCCCCGTGTCTGCATTCCAATCGACGTCAGCATCGAGTTGGAGCGGCGAGAGGGGATCAGAGGGATCAATTGAACGGAGACTTGCATTTCCAGCGCGTTCCACCACGTCCTGAGCGGCCACATTGGCAGTATCTGTTGTCGACGTCGTCGATGGGGTTGTTGGAGTAGCAGAGGTGGTGTTGGCCTGGTTGGGCCGCCTCCCAGAGCGCTTCGACGACTTGTAGTTATCTTTGGCGCGTTGCAGTGCGTAGCACTTGCATTGGCAGTGTCCGGCCTTGTCACAGAACGCACAGGAAGAAGCCGGGTTGCAGCGACATGTAGAGGTGGATGCAGACAGCGCAGAGGATGCAGATGGATCAGCGCAAGGGCGATGATTTATCTCTTTGGTCTGGAACACCGCTTTGACTGTGTCCATGTCAAGATCAGTGAGAAGGGCAAGCGACGAGGTAAAATGCTTGTATTCATCGCCCAGAGCATGCATCATAGCCATACAGCTCAGTTCATCATCCGAAGTCTTCAAAGTGAAGGTGCTTGGGCGCAGTTGCTGAATCCAGGCCATGGCCTGCTCGACTCGAGCACTAAGGGCTGGTTGGGACTCCTCAGGCCGCTTTCTGATGGTAAAGAACTCATCATAAGCGACGAAGCGAGTGCTGGCTTTCTGCTGCACATAGAGCGTCTCCAGTGCCTTCCAAGCGGCAGTGGGGTCGTCCTGTTGAATTCGGATGTGAACTCGTTGGTCTGGCATTAGATTCACCATCAGCTCTCCTGCAGCGCAGTCCTGTTTGATGTCCCAGGCCTCTTGTTCTTTGGCTGGTGTGCTGGGGCACGTCTCTTTGCCATCTACGAGTCGCCAGAGGCCTTTAGAGCGCAGGAGGGCCTTCATCTCTTCGCTCCAGGTAGTGTAGTTGTTGCCATTGAGAGGCTGAATTCGGTGATTATGTTGCTCAGAGGCCATGGATGGGAATGGAGGTGAAATGGAGCATCCAGAAAGTGGATGTAGCGGAGTTTCAAATTGGTGAAAATAAAGTCGCCTAGAATGCGAGTCTAAAGCGAGAGTTTAGGGTGCAGGGCTCATAACCTGTTAGACAGCTGGATTAGACAGCTGGAGTCCAATGTCAGAAACTAAAGAGAACAGACATTGGACTCGCAGGCTCTATGGAACGACGCAATAACAACTATACATAACAACAATGCGCCACAACGTGGCTGACACAATTAGTGCGCAATTACCATAGTCAACAGGAACAGCTCCCCAAGGTCTTGGGACTGTTTGGCCTCGACATCAGAGGAGTCGTGCGCTCCAAGGACCTTTGAAAGGTCAACCGCATATCCCTTGACAATGTTGAGCCACTGGTCTGGGGGGAAATCTGGGCATCCAGGAGAGAGCAGGATCTTTCTGACAACAAATGTGGGGTCTGCTGACCAGTCATCAAGGAGGTCGAGGATTGCTGGACTTCTGGCTTGAGCTGAGCTCAGAGGACTGAAGCGGTCCCTTTCCAAGGGAAGAGCCCCTCATTGACAGAGGGCCTGTGGCACCTCTTTGACCCCTCTTCTGACTCCTCTCCTTCTGAGTTGACTTGATGCTGCCTCCTCGAGTTTGCTGGGTCGCCTGAGGCAGGAATGAACTTAACATCAGGGTCTGGCTCTGGCTGGTTGGAGGAAGAAGTGGGCGATGAAGAAGAGTGTTGGATAGGGGCTTTTGGTTTAGGGCTCTTGCAACTCGAGTGGAAGATGCTGCTCCCCTGGACTGTGATTCTCTCCAGAAGACTGCTGGATGTTGTCCAGATTGCAGATGTAGGATGAGAGGGTGCTGACAAGCTCTTCATTGGAGGGTTCATACTCTGCAGAAGTGAGGGCTGCCTGGATATTGAGTATGGCCTCTGTTTTTGAGATTTCTCCCTTTCTGAACTGTTTGACAACAGAAATGGCGGCCGGAACTGCTGCTGTGGCAAATCCTGTGTGCATGGTGTAGTCTCTGTCTTCTCTGTCGAGCGACTGAGAAGGGATGGTTTGGCTGGAGTCATATACATGCTGAGACATGAGGGAAGTGATGGGGAACAAAGTGACTAGTAATGCAAATTACAGGATCTGGTGGACCACGGAGACAACAATATGAGAGAAATATAGAAACAGAGAGCTCAAACTGCACACTTTTGGTGGGACAGGGAGAGAACTGGCTAGAAAGGAGGTTTAAGCGCAGTCTCTGTGGCCCACCAGGCGGAGTTTGAAAGAGGTGGCTGGTGAGACAGGATGCTCCTTGGAGGCTGACTAGCCCAATTAGTCTTGTTGTAAACAAGCTTTAAACCCAACCAATGACTCCTATCTGGGCACCTTGGAGATACTCTGTAGGTTGGTGATTTCTCTCACAGTGCTACCCAAGTAGAGAAGTGAGTTACACCTTTTTTCTTCCAACTAACCTGCTGAACAACACCATAGAGTTGTACAAGCAGACTAAGGTAGCGCTCTGTGGGATGGTTGTGCACCCTGCAGAGTACATCGCACAGGGGGTAACAATCCAAGAGTCTGCAATGCTCCTTATGGCCAAGATGATTGCTAGCGCTGTGCTGGACCACCTCAGCCTCGGCACTCTCGAGGACTATAGGGTGTTCCTCGAGGGGGTTGACATCTTCGACTGGGGTGAATAGGTCAAGATTCACTGTTCCTACACCTACTCATTAGTACTTAGGATTCAGTATATAGACACCATTTTTTGGTTTATGCCACCAATAATAATGCTATGAGTTCCAGCAAAAGCGAGTCCATCCTTGCTACTGATTCCAATAAGGAATCCTCTACACCTGGGTTGTCTTGCTCTGACTCCCAGCCTTCTCCTAGTAAGAAAGAATCGAACACAGCTACAAGAAGCGTAGTATTATGCATCTAATTTTAATTACTAGCATAGGCTTTCTGATCTACATAATAGTTGACACATATGGTTGTTGCCGTTTTGGACAGAGTCCTGGGTTCAATTCTTCCTACTTGACATATTTTTAACCTCCATCCCACTTAAAAGAGCATAGTAAATAGTGTACCAAGGGTATATCAATAAGCCTAGTTAGTATTAGGGTTACAAACATCGCTGAACTGTACTAAATAAGTGTAGAATTAGAATTTACAATAAGCAAAGTACAATCAGGATGGTTCATGTCATGTTCACTGATCCATCTGTTATGAAGTGTGACTCAGGAATCAAAAGTCACACGTGTGATCAGTTCATGTGGAGTCATGTGATCGCCTCACATCAATAATTCAAGATAGCACTTTGAGCATCACAAATTTAAGTTAAGTATCAAGCTCAAATCAATCAAATCAAGATCTTGCTTTTTCAACACCCTATCCACCGCCTCACTTTATCTATCCCAACCTTTATTTGCAAACATACTATGGTCAAGAAGGTATCTGAAATGACCTCAATGGAGGTGAGTCACATTCAATGCTTTATTAATCAATTCATTCATTCCATTCATTCATTGATATCCATTAAACAACATCGATCTAGCTCGAGCACCATTATTATCTCGCCAACGCATGGCAAAGAAAGCACAAAGAGAGGCTGTAGGTGTCTCACTGTTCGAACAGGTCGCATGCTCAAAGAGTATAGGGAAAAGTGTTCCCAATACCAGAAGCGGTACCAGTTAGTAATACCACCCTATTCTTAGTTGGAAAATCTTTACTGTTGTACAGTGAACACAAGAAGGGACTGGCAGGTGACAACAATGAGTCACGCTCCCCCTTCAGAAAGTGCAGGTTAGGTACCTTTCTCTGGAACAAACCATTTTCTAACTACATTTCAAAAGAATGTCTACCCAGTTTGACGACACAGACGTACATACAAGACAAGGAGTCAAGGCCTGGACCCAGTACACACAGGTGAGTCATGCCCCATTTTCATATCCTTTATTTTCTGATTACGTTTCGGAACACATCATCGGGTTGAGGCATGCAAGAATGACCAGCCCCCTTAGGAGTGACGCGAGTCATGTCCATAAGTCTACATGCTCCCAATGTAACCCTGTAGTTAAAAAGGCTGTAGAAGGCATGTACGTTGAGTTGAGACACCTGACAATGATGATGAGAAGGAGGAACATTACCAACCTCACTGGTAGGCTCATGTAAACACAACTAAATTCCATTGCTAACTACATTTCAGAAGGTGTGTCATGCGCAATGAATCATCTGGTGACAATGAATCGTCTGGTGACAATGATGATGACCATGCCAACGATGATGATGGCAGTGACAGCCCCAGTGATGGAAGGAATAGTGATGAAGGGCATGTATCTACCACCGACAACAGCGACAATGACAAGGTTGACAAAGAGGAGGAGGAGGAGGTGCATCACCAGCCATATCAGTAGGCTAATATTAATCCAACCAGATTCTATTGCTAACCATATTGCAGAAGGTGTGTCATGCACATTGAATCATCAGGCAACGATGATGACAATGATAGAAACAGTATCTGTTATGGAAGCAATGGTGATGAGGGCAGTGTATGGCAACAAAGCAAACAAACAAGAGGAGATGGAGTTAGGCACCCGTCAGTGAGTCACATCCCTTTTCTGTATTTTTTTTTTCTGACAATATTACAGAAAAACATCTCCTTCCCCTTTTCTTCACATCCAGTCCATCTCCAGCTCTGGCCGTATCCTGTTCCCAATTCCTTTCCCAACCCTGTGGCCAACCCCGATCCAATTCTTGCCCCCCTCTTTTCTTTTCTTACACTGCATCTGCATCTCCAGCCATCCGGGCACCTCCCCATTCTCCTTTCCCTCTTCTTCCTCCCTCCAGTTCCACCTCCTCAACCTTTCATGGACTGGACACTCTGACAATCAACAATGAAGTCAACATCCTGGGGTTTGGACCAATAACATGGCCGGTTGCTAGGGTGAGCAGCAGCAACAACCGTGAGGAAGTAGACCAACTAGAGGAGGTTGAGTCCTGCTTCGAGGATGCTAACAAGTTCGGTGCCCTGTGGTCTGGGCCAATGAAAATACCAGTTGCTGGGGTGAGCAGCAGCAATGACTGTGAGCAGGTTGAGTCACGCTTCAAGGATCCCATGGTCCAGTAACTCATCAAAGTTTTATACACCATTTTCTTGCTTAGGAGCCTGAAGATCAATGATTCCTCATGTTGAGGCAATCAAAAACACCAACACTGATGATGGAAATGACCACAATGAAGACATAGAGGAGGGGTTAGAGTCTCATCCTCAACTTACATTGCATGTGAAGTAAGCCATGTTCTCATTCTGCCTCGAAGAGTATCCAATGGCGTTACAGAAGACAGGTTCCCAACTCTATAAGCGAGCCTGACAACATTGAGAAAGAGGTAGACCAGCTTGAGGATGAGTCACATGCTGGGCCCAGCAAATCCTGGTAGGCCACATCTATTTTCTGTTCTATTTATTTTCTAACTAGGCTTCAGACTATTGTTTTCACAAGCCAATGCTGCCTGTGAGAGTGATGGATCATGTCCTTGAATCATTATATGTTTGTAAGCTTACACTCTGCCCTGCTAGTTTGTATCCTCATAACCCCCTTACAGCAAACTTCCCAAAAATATCGACCCCACTGGGAATAAAGATCCAGGAGGCGACAGCCCTCCCAAGCTACGGCGGTAAGTCTGCATGGGCATCTCATCTAACCCTCACTTAGTATGTTAAGAAGGCTCCCTTGCCCATTTCCGAGCCCTCAGGCAGCCTTAACCCCAACCACCTCCGGAGGGGCTCTCATCACTTCTGATGAGTCACACGAAACTGACCTTGTCACCGGTGTGCTTGGCATTTAAATTGATGCCTGCACCCCCACAGTCGATTGGACCAGTAGCATCCTCCCATTCTGCCCAAGGTTAACCGCAACAGCCACCTGCTAAATGTCCTTGAAAACGATGCACGGTACACTGTTCGATTTGGCCAAGCTGCCAGAGGCGGGCCCCTCCAGTGCTCTGGTCGTCCAGCTGGACAAGAATATGTCAAAAATTGAGCTTTTCAAGGCCGCTTGCAAGACCTTGTCCCTCAACAAAATAGTCCTTGTCAAGGGCTTCATCAATGTCAGTTCCTTTGACTTTACTTACCCTCAAAGATCTTGAGGAACACTTCATGATCAGCCCCCATAGGCAGGTAGAAGCCCATGGTATGTCTCAATTTTCTGGCCCTTTTGCCTCTCAATAAATACCCTCTAGATATGGCCAAACACATCAACAACTGCAAGCACTCTTACGTCCATACTGACGTTGAAGAGTTTGTTAGCAACATCACTAACAACAACATCATAAGGGTGGCTCTTCGATTCCTGCTGCCTCAGTACATGGCTCCTTCACCATTCGAGTAAGTTCTACCTAACCTTTCTAGCATCTAACCTAAACCCCTGTCCAGAAACCTGGATGATGGCCTTGTTCTGGGCTGGGCCCAAACACAAGATCATGCACCCATCGATGGAGCAAGGTTTCCCTCTGATGTGTGGACCGTCCGGTCCTGGGGTGTTACGCACCACAGGGGGGTCTTGACTTACCCCTATCATGATGCTGACAGTGCAGGCACGTTTGTGACTGTCACCTCCGACATCAAAAATTGGGTCTTGATAAGGTATAAGCATCCCAGGCAAGGGCTCCTGCCCTTTCTTGCTCACATCAGTGGCCCGTCAAACAGGCTACCCAAGTTTCTAGTGAGATAGAATCTAAGATGATTTATCTTTACCCTGGTGATCTTTTGTAAGCTTTTTTTCCCCCACCATTTCCCAGATAAATTCTAAATAGGATAATGCCTCCCAGGCAACACCATATGGTATATATGTACACTGGTGGCCAGCTTTTCTTGTGGTGGCCATTTCTTCAACCTTGATAGAATCCACCTATTCATATGTCTCGATGTCTCCGGTACCGGACACCGTTCCTGTCCCCTTTGCCTTTTTAGGCTGCTGGACCCTTTTCTTCAACGTCACCGTTCCCGTCTCCGCCTCTGTCCCCCTCGCTTGAACTCGCTTAGCATCCCTGTTCCCTTCCTTGGCATCCCTATTCCCTTCTCTTGATGTCGTTGTCCCTGTCCCTGTCCCTGTTCCCGTCCTCATTCCCGTGCCTGTCTCTGTCCCCATGCCTGTCCCCGTCCCCATTCCCATGCCTGTCTCTGTCTCCGTGCCTGTCCCCATCCCCATCCCCATGCCTGTTCCTGTTCCCATTCCCGTGCCTGTCCCCCATTCCTGTCTCCTTGCTTGCATTCCTCTTTGGCATTCCTGTTCGGTTCCGTCCCCCCCCCCTTTGGCGATCCCGTCGCCTAACCTGGCTCCTTGCTTGGTGTTCCTGTTTGTTCACCAATGGCCTGTTCCTGCCACTCATTCCTGTCCCGCCCCCTTAAGTTTGTAGACATGACAGCCATGCATCTCAAGACCACGACATCACTCCCTTGTTGAGGAACCACATCTCCTGATCCATCATTTGGAACTGCATAGGTTTGCTCATAAGCTTTGTCTAGCTTAATGTTGGTCTTTTCTTCTTCCTCTTTGTCTTTTTCTTTTAGTAGCTGTGATCAGCGTCTCAAAGACTGGAGAAAGTGCTGAAGAATCCGCCCCAGTTGATGTACAAAAACCATGTGCTAAATATCTCTCTCATGTCTGAGCAGACGTACTAGCCTAGTCTAAACTCACTGATACAATGGAAGCTAAATATCAAGGGAGTTTTGATGGGGCCTTTCCACCATTTCACTCTGGATACAATATTTTGTGGGTGATTCAGAACGCATTATGCTGACTTGGGCGGTGACTTTCCAATGACACCGAAGGTGAGGAGGTTGGTGCAAGTAAATCCACATCTGGTTGGTTGGGGATGTGGCCCATATCTTCTGGAATGGCCTATGATATGTACTCGCATCATCACTTCAAGACTTTGAATGAAGTCGCTTTGTGGCAATGCTATCCTTCGCCCGGTGTGACAGCATCATTGATCCAGGGCCAGGTCAAGGTTGTGAGAGGGAACTAACTACATGCTAGCGCTGTGTAACGAATGTCCCGGTGCCTGGAACAGGGTGAGCGGGGCAACACATGTGAGACAAGCGCCCCAGGCACTGTAAGCGGTTAGGGGTGAAACTACCAGCACAACGCAGTGAATTGAAGCATTCCGTCCTGCTAATAAGCTAGACCTGAGATAACAGGGCGAGCAAAGGGGACACAGTTAGTCGACAGGCCCAAGCAATGTAGACATGGAAACGTGCTATGCTACGGCGATGGTCGAATGAAGGGGTGCGGTTAGCAGCAGCAATAAAACAGCACAGTGCATTCGGCTGGGGAGACCTTTCTCCACAACTTTCTTGCCGTTACAAGCCATCCTCATCGCCTACAACCAGCCTATCAATGTCTGCTAGCGGAACGCACAACATTACTTGCAACACGGCCAACTGCTTGGCCCTGAAGAGTTCCCCTGGAAAGTGACATGATTGGAACTATCACCTCGTCCCGGTTCCTTTCAAACTTGGACGCTCGACCCTTTGCTTCCAGCTGGAGGGGGGGAAGCTCGTCTGTCCTTTTCAAGGGTGTAACACCTTCTTTAACAGGAGGGACCGTGCAACTAAGCATGTGAGGGCTCATGGCATCGATGAGAGCATGAAGATTTTCAAGGGCCTGATCAGTAAGCACCCAGCGAGATCCTGCGCTTCGCTGGATGACTGCCTAATATTGCATCGCTAGGGGACAACGAGGGGCCCATCTCTGGGCCAAACTTCGCTGGAATATTAGATCAGTGAAACGAACCAAGTGAGTGACTTTGTGACAAAGGAGTTTGGTTTCAGTGCTGACTGGCGGTGCGACACAGGTGATCAGATGCAGGGGGGAGGTCCTGATGACGTGACAGGTAAGTGGGTTTGGGCTGAGACAGAGGTCAACTCCATGCTGACGACGTTGTGCAATGCAACTTAGCAAGCAAGCAAGCGGCCCCTGGTTGGCCAGTGCTCCAACCTGGAGTTGACTATCTGCAGGGAGACGGGCTGCTGGATACCCTCGGCATTTGGTTTCATCATGGCCTGAAGCTGTTCATATGTATGCTGAGCTTGCCAGGGTTGCCTCACTTCGGAGGTGGTCAAGGGCCACTGCAAAGCCCAGGCACCATGTAGCGATCGGGGATGCAGCCACGGAAGCATTTCGGGTGTTCTGTGAGCAGCATCAAGTTCACGAGCGGCCCGAGGACACAGCGCTCCCTTGCCCAAGTGGGCCTGCAGTGCAGGGACTGCCCCCTCCCAGAGGCTGGCCTGGCATGTGGCATCCTAGGCTGTCTTTACTCTGTCAGGGACCTAGGGACCATGGCCAAACACGAGCAGAACCAGCATGGGCACGCACCGCTGCACGAGCACATGCACAGGGCTTGCAAGGTGCAGGCAGACCCTGTTCCAAGGCCTTGGCAAGGCCTACTTCGAGGTACAGCCGGAAGCGAAGGAGCCAGAAGATTCACGTTTATAGGATGCCCTTAGCAAGGTGGGAGCTTCATCGGACAGGAGCAGGGAGGCGGCGATCGCCACCAACCAGGACAGAACACCTCCAGTGCTGTTGAGGGTGACTGGTTGGAACAACCACTTGCCTGACGTTCGTGCCAAAAGGACGCTGTGCACAAACACCTTGGCCCTGAAGGCAAAGCGCAAGGTGGACGAGCTCAGCGGCATTCTCCCTGGACTTGACGCCGCGGTTGACAAGGTCTTCAAACGGGGATGTACAGTGTTGAATGGGCGTTCCAGCAAGCTTACCGTGCTGAAGCTGCTGATGCATGGGGAAGGCATACCCAGTGAAGGGTGAGCAACATGCAGAATTCTAGTCAAGGCAACCATCCGTTGCAAAGCACTGGAAGCCAGTCCCAGCCTCCAACAAGCAGTATTCGGCAATGGTCAACGAACTGTTGGTGGCGATCCTTAGGTCGTCTTCACTTTCATTGACCAGTGACGGCTTCAAATTCGTGCTGTCAGGAGAGCAGCAGTCCAGCCTGCAGGAACTCGAGGACGCTTTGAAAAAGAAGAACACAGATGGGGCAGCTTCATGCTACCAGAAATTTTTATGGAGCATTGTATCAGCCAAGGGCGGGGACCCCTGGCAGGATGTTACGCAGCAGTGGGTATGGCTGAGGGCGCTGCACCCGGACGGCAATTTCTATGGGGCGGGGGCGCTCACGCCAGACTTGGCGAAGCTCAAGTATATGATGCGACAGACAACACTGCTGCAGGCGTTCATCGAACAGCCGGAAAGCGAGGAGGAGTTGGTGGAGTGAGTGGTGACATTCACAAAGCCTGTCATGAAAGCTAACCTTGGGTTGCCAGACAGGTGGTGAAGCTACATGCGTCAGTGCTGAAGCTGGGGTCACTGATGCCCTTCAACTTTGTTATGGAGCTCTTGCAATATGCCTCGTCCTTGGCGATGTCAGAAGTCAAGGACCCCAAGGTCACGATAACCAATGACTATCAGGCATTCATGGTTGGGACTCAAACGATGTCACTGGACCTGCTGCGCAAAGGACTGCGATTGGCGATCAACAAGGTTTGGATGACATACAAGGACATCGTTCAGTGCAACTGGGTCGTGCCAGAAGAGATTCATGTGGTTGACAACCTTTCGAATGACCTACGGGGCTACAGCTTCTTGCACGAAAGGCCGTTCTGCGAAAAGCGCTGGCACATGTTCAACCACCTTGTGGACATTTACTGACTCGCCCACATAGACTACGAGGACAAGCTTTGCTGGGACATCCCTCAGGTAAAGCTGCTGCTTGCAAAATGCGAGAGAATGTGGGACAATGTTCTCCACGTGCTGTTCATCACAACTGGGGTTTCGACGTGGGCGTCTCAGTTTCTGTGAATGCAAATAAGGAACGGCGACCGGCAGTGTAACATTCAGTTCCAGAACAGGGAGATGTTCTTCCTGACGAGGGACAGCAAGATGAACAATGCGGCCGGAAGGGACTCTTGCATCCCATCATAACCCCCTCCACAGGTTTCCAAAATCTTGCTGGAACTAATTGGAGGCGGTCTGTGAGAGATGGAAGCATTGCTGGTCGGAGTCGTGTATGGTGCAGAAGCGATGGAGATGCATCGAACGTGAGGCTTCCCAGTCAGAGTTGTGTTTTTTTCGTTTTCTAACCTATGCAATATAAGTTTAACACCAAACTCTCTGGAGCCTGTTAGTAAATTGATAATATATATATGTATTGTACAAAACTTGTGTTTCAATATTAGAACCTTTAATGTCTTGGATAATTCTTTCACATATTAGATATGTCAATTATTTGCATACTTATATATATATATATGAAAATGTATCCATGAATATATCAGAAATTATTTGTAGCATTACTTATCAATATATTATCAGATATATTATGAATATAGATACATTGGCCCTATAATTTGTGTAAAATATAAACATGCCAGCAGGACATTTAGGAGGATGTAAATGGCAATTCATTAGAATTTAGTCTATGAAAATAGTGTACCAAAAGTGTAGGATTTGGTCACTGAAAAGTGTAATAAATGTACCAAAATATAGTAACTCTCGCAAAAGTCTGGAAAAATAGACATATTTCTTTGTCCTATGAGAAAGCTAACTCTGTATACATTGGGATGGGGTGGGGGGGTGGGTTATTTTTTGTTGGTTTTGTATATGAAATGTATATTGTAATTTGCACCATAAGCTTTGGGTGAAATGGTTGAGAAAGTGTAGTGAAATGTATTATAATATCAGAGTTCAGTATCAATCTGTACAAATAGTACTAGATAATATATAAGATGGGTCTTATGTACAGCCTATCTCTCTATCTCTTTATTCTGTTCTTTCCTCTCACACCTGGTTCACACCTAAGCCTCCCTGCTTATATTTGAATCACTTCAATCTTTGTCTCCAAACACTAGAACCTGTCTACATGAGTCTTCCACTAGACATCTCATCCCTTTGTGTTCCTGTGCTATCAGGATTGTATTCCCAATAATTGGCTATGGTGAAAATGTAGTCAGAATATTGCTTTATTTTGCTTTATTTTTGTTGACTGAACAGGTGGGGGGGTGGGCTTGTTTTATTTATATTTTGCTTGGTATTGTTGTTCTGACCATGATTTATTTTTTCCTGGGTGGGGGGATGGGTTGTTGATATGTTATTTGCTTGATTTTGTTGGCTAAGCAAGGCTTGGGCAGGTGGGTGGGATTGCTTACTATAGCAACAGTTATGTTTTGCTTGATTGCTAGCAATCTCCACACTATGTTGTGCAACTTTACCAAATACTTAGCCAAGTCTTTTACTTTGTCTCTCACTGTTTGTCAGTTGAGTCACAGTGGAAACCAGCATTCTATGGTATGTTACATGCATATAGAAATTGAAGCATAGCACAGACACTCTGACTATCATAATGTACAACCATTTTCACAATAGTTACACTGACATGTAACCTAACCCTCTGAATTGTCAGCCACATCCAAAACCAATTCAATGTTGCGTGTATCACAAGCCAGCTGCAGATCTTCTAGCAATTCAGCTGCCATGTATTTGTACTCAAATGACAATTCTGTAAATGCCCTCCTCCATTACTTCCACTTCCAATGCCTATAGCTTGGACAGTTTTCCTTTGTCCAAGGCAACCAAAACAAGTTCCAGTTATCCTGGTAGGCTATGCTTTGTCTTTTTCATATATGATATTTCCACCAACAACTTAATAATGTCATTGGCACATGGACTTGGTACTTTCTCATTCATGGGTGCCATGGGTAGTTAAGCCATGTTTCGTCATGTTCAAATTGATGATGGTAACATGAACAAGGAGTATTGCCTGTTATGTTTTCCTCTATGCACTGTAGATATTCATGAGGGTATGTACTTGGGCAGTAGGTCAACCTTGAGTCCTGCCATGAGTGTTGCAGTATTACAACATGAATGTGCACAATGAAATTGAACTTGGGTAGGGACATCCAACTCTTTTGCAATGGCACACAGCAGTCCCATGGGAAAGTGCATGAGCTTGGAAGTCTAAATCATTTGATGTGAGCTCTCATTTGCTTACACCAACTATGTTTTCAACATGCCTTGATGATCTGGTCATAAATCTTTACATAAGTATTTCGACTACTTACATATAATGATGTGAGATAATATACATACATTTATAATCTCTGATTTGTGCCTGTATATGTAGCATGCAGTGCATGCATGTATATTATGCATGTCAACCTGCTGGTAACATGACTTCAGTATTTCACATGCTTGTACACAAGAATGATGATTTAGGTTATGTACATTTGCACTTTGTTTCTAGTGGAGCATAACTGTAGCAAATACTTAGGCAAGTGTGGTGTGAACTTACATTATTGGCAGACATTTCTATTGTTTGTGTGTGTTTGTATTTGATCAGACTAGAAAGATAATGGTTCTAGTTCAAGTTGTGATCATAGCCACTAAGTTTTAGTTGTTTATATAAAGTAACATGATTACATAAGCAATTTATGTATGATCTCAATAGAACTGAGTTCTGATGTTGTTCATGTGTGTGCATAATTTTAGCATATACAAGTGTCTAATTGCATTGGGATAATGTGAGACTCACCATAGAAGTCGGATGATATACATTTCATGAGCATGACAGTGGTGAGAACACTACAGACAGTGATGACGACCACAATGATGGCAATGAAAATGAAGAATAGGATGGTGGCAGCAGCAGCAATGGCAGCAATGGAGGAGCAGAGGAGGAAATGGACATTGATAGGAGGAGGACACAGAAGATGAAGGTGGTGGTAAATGCAAGGCAGACAAAAGGGGGAGAGAAGAAGGTGACAGATAGGTTGGAAGAGGATGAGGATGCAGAGGGTGAGGAGGAAGGTGACAACAACAACAATGAGTTTGAGATCAAGAAGGGAAAGGGAAAGGGGAAGGGAAGGGCTAAAGTTAAGGCTAAGCAGAAGGAGAAGGAGAAGAAATGAAAGAATGATGAGAAAAAGAAGGGGACAAAGGAAAAGAGGGAGATGATGACAACAACGGGAAAGGGAACAAAGAAGACAGGGATGGGGGACAGGAAGGACAAGAAAAAAAAAAAAAAAAAAAAAAAGGAAAGGAAAGGAAGAGGAGGAAGAAGCCCATCATCACTCCTTGCCATCCTTGTCTGAAGTGTAGCCAGTTATTGTTGCATCCATGGCTGTCTCTGCTGCATTTACTGTCAATCAATGTATGTAATATATATATACTTCATGCAGTGTTTGTATATCATTTGGCTTCTGTGCCTGCTTGGTGTTATAGAATGTGTGCTATATAATATAACAACAATACACTGGTGATGGATAACACTATTTGGAATGCATGTATGCTGAGTTCAGTAGTCAGGAATCGTTCATGTAACTGTACTTGTTTGGTGTCATATAACACATTCATCATGGTGTATGAAGGCATGTGGTATATACACAGATTGTACATCATGTATGAAGTGCTCCATGCCACCAAACACTTAGTCCAAACCAGTAGTTCAGTTGTTATGAACAGATTCTTTGTCTTCTTTTTCTTTCTATCATGTTCTCATTAATGAGTGAACATTCCAGAAAGTTCATCATCATGATATCATACCATCCATATTCCTCATGTATGCCTCACCATAACCACATGTATAGTAGTAGTATATAAGTAGTCCAGCAGTCGTCTGTATTTCCCCACTCTTGAAATAGTATTTCTTTCACTGAGCAATGTCTCATTTTGAGTCGCCTCTACGAGAGCCCTTACATTATTCCAAGAGTATTCTACTCACTGAACCCATCATTTCCCGACCCTTCACACAACCTGCCTTCGACGAAGTCTTACTTAAGACTCTCGTTTGCTGTTCCTCTATACCTACACCGTCTTAAACTTAGAGCATTACGCTCTTCCTCTCACATGCTTCGTAACTGCCAAAAGGCAAGCTCGGATCCCAGAGCCAAGGGAAAGCTGCGCCTGCGTGCATTATAATTGTGGCTGGTAGAATACCAGGCAAATATTCATAGAACATTTAACGTTCAGCTCTAGTCCAGAGCATAAATAAGATAAAGTTGCTATGCCCATAGAGCACTAGGGCCGGTTTGGTAGAATGTTAGGCTACCACGTAAAACGTTCTGATAATGTTTACTGTTTGTGTGATCACAGTTATTGTCATGTTGGTATACCACCATTATTGGGTATTGCTATCGAAGAGCAAAGACAGTAACTCCGGTATCCCTGCCTCCTGGTTCAAATGTGATGTGAGATCCTCACATACTTTCCATGCTGCATAAAGAATGGCCTTTTGCCGCCGTTTCCAGAGGGATTCAAGCATGCTGCACTCAAACATTACTTTGAACTGTGCAAAATCAGCACTTTTCTTCCCCTGCAACAAATACTTCTGCCAGTTGAACGATGTGGGTGTCTAAGCTATGCTGAGGGTTCTTAGCCCACCTTTTGCCTGCCCCGAGCATCCCCCCCTCCTCACTGAACTCCTGAGCCAAACTGCCCGCTATTGCAGATGTTGTGCATTACTCCACTCGCAACCACCTTGGTTTGCAACACCAGCGTAATGCGAACACGTATGTATTCTGTATTTTGCAGGACTTCACCTGTCGCAATGTCCAAGGCTGGTCTGTGCCCCATGCCAATTTGCAAGCCAGCACCCCTCCACTCACCTTATAGGACTGGGGACTGTGCTGCAGTAATTCGTCGGAGTGCCAATCAGCAGCGAGCTAGCAGAGCCATTTTGACCCATTTTGACTCATGATGCATGCTGCTCACCACACTGTTTGTTCAGTGCCCCAGTGAGTCACTTCTCTTGTCTCTGTCACTCTGGAATTCTCAATCGCCTCTCGGCTGTATATGTCACCTCAACTTGGCAGCCTGGAAGTCTCCGTTTCGCCGCCTGTTTCCAATCTGGGGTGTTGCCCTCACACTCCGTCAAAGCGGTAGTGAGTTTGAATTGTTGTGACTGGAGCTTCCATGCCGCCAGGGTGGTTCAACTGGGACCCTTGACTTGGCAGGGTGCAGTAGCACATAACATGAGCAACAACTTGAAGGAACACGAGGTGCACCTGAATGTTGTACCCAGGGTTCCTTACCTTTCGGAGTGATGTACAGCACCATATGAATCATACATAGCGGTGCCAGCAAGCAAATTGCGCATTCTAGGCAGCCCATATTCCACTGCCAATGTGTAATTCATATATGCCGATATAGGACATAGTCCCTTTTATGGAATATGATATGCATTAAAGCCTTACCGGCATATGTATGCATGTCACTCTGAACTTTCAGGAATGCTCTGGGAGGACAGGCGGAATTAGTAGCAACTAGTACTCTGCCATTGGCGACTCAGGTTATGCTGGACGCCATAGTGGGGGGTCAGTGTCAATGAAACGCTGCCCTATGTCAGTACTGCAGCTATAAATGGGTAAGGTGCAGTGGGAAACCTCCCACACCATAGAGGCTCATCCATAGCTTTGTCACACTCCCCCAAACTACTTAATCCAAAAATGAGTTTCACTTGCCCAACTTGCCAGGAGATTTTCCCCAGTGCAAGCAGCCTTCGCTGTCATCACTGGAACCTCCATACACCCTACCCTTTGTTCACTGCGGAGGGAAAGGAATATGACATTGGACAGAGGGATGGCAAGTTTATTTGCCCCTTTGAAGGCTGTAAGAGGCTGTATGGGAGAAGGGACACCATGAGAAAGCACCTCAAAGACGCCCACCAGGTTGTCGTGGAAGATTCAGATTCACCATCACCTCCCACGAAGCCAGAGGGTATGTCTCACTCTGTAATGCCACACATGGCCACTAATAACCTTCCCGTACCCTCCCTCCCCTTCCTAGTAGTGAGCACCCTGGGACCCTGCATGCCAGAATCACATGGCACTGTTGGAACACCACAGGCTGGCCCATCGCGAGCTGTCCCCCTCGAGACAGTAGGCGGTGAGCACAGACCTCTCTTGTTGAAAAAGTTCCAGCTCACAAATGCATAGCGGGAGACAGCAGTGTGTTAGACGCAACACAAGAATGCCAGGTGCACAGGCTGGGGGAAGGAACGGTGGCAGGTAAGCTCTCCAGGCTAATGATTGGTGTGCCTAGCCACTGACAGCAAATCCATGCCAGGAGGCAGTGGGAAAGTGGCAGAAGCAAGCTCCACCAACATAGTCACCCAGACAAACAACCTAGAGGGAGAGGGGATCCTAGAGAAGCTAATAATATGAACCAAGCACCATGTGTCCTGGTGCTAGAAAGCAACTGCAACTGCAACCTCCTTCATAAAGTGCTTGAGAGTATAAAATCAACATTTAAAAAAGCAACCTGTGGGATTATTCATAGAAAAAATAGAACTCAAGAAAGCAACCTGTGGAATTATCCATATAAAAGATAGAACTCAGCAAAGCAACCTTTCATTTGAAGCATTCAAGTGCTTGCCACATGACCATTCAGAAAGCAATCTAGCATTTGAAGTGTTCAAGCGCTTGAAATTGACCATCCAAAAAGCAACCTGCACTTTGAAGCGTTCAAGTGCTTGCCATAGGACCATTCAGAAAGCAACCTGGAATTATCCATAGAAAAGATAGAACTCAAGAAAGCAACCTAGTATTTGAAGTATTCAAGCACTTGAAATTGATCATCCAAAAAGCAACCAAGAAAGCATCCTGCACTTTGAAGCATTCAAGTACTTGCTACAGAACCATTCAAAAAGCAACCAACACTTTCCAAACTTTTAGTGCTTGACACACCACCATTCAGAAAGCAACCAAGAACACAATCTGTACTGTGAAGTGTTCAAGCACTTGAAACATGACCATTTACAAAGCAACCAAAACAGCAACTTGACCTCTACATATGCTTTGGAAATGATCCTGAAATCAAGTCATTGTATCACAACTTTCTATTTGTCAACCTCAACCATCTCTTCACCACCGATGACATCTCCTCATTCATGCAACAGTCAAGCCTTCCCCATCTCTCTTTTGGTCTGACCATCAGCACATGGTGGCACATTCAGACAGCATGGAAGCGGAAGCTAGGATGTGCCATTGAAGACATTGTTGAGATGGAATGATCAGACACTATAGAAGCGCTTCAAGCAGATAATAGCAGGGCCACAGAAACCAGACTATATGGAATAAGTGTTCAAGCACTTGCCAACATGGCAGAGGACACGTTACCATTGTACTTGGATGCCAGCATCACATGGCAACAGCACTGCAAGACCTTTCTGAGTGGCAGTGCTCCATGCTACAAGCAAGGACACTCCTTTTTATTTGATCATATGCAGTCCAGCAGAACCACCATCTTCCAGCCAGGCAAGAAGGCAATTCCAAAGATGGAGGGTATTGCACAGGTCGTTGGAGACAGACTGCTGCCAACATTGAGTGTTTGGTCACATCAGCCATTGACAATACACTTGCAAGGCTCCATGAGCAATCTGAAGGCAACATTGCAAATAAGAACAAAGGCAAAGGAAAAGAGATGCAGCCACAAGTGCAAGTGATCAATAAATCTATTCCAGAGGACATGGAGAATGAGCATGAGGACCGTCAAAAGACATCTATTTTTCCCACCATTCATACTCATGCTTCTTTTCTACAGTACCTTCAAGAAGTGCTCCTATGCCCTTGCACCATGACACAAAACACAAAGAAGACACTTCCACTGCTCTTTTAAAGGCTGCCCAGGCTTTATCCTTTTCATCATGTAAGCATTCCAAAGTGACAACTGTCAAGTGCTCAAGTGCTCAATGAATGGATGATACACAGAGATGAGCATCTTGCAGGTGATGCATACTCTACTGAATGATCCCCTGGCAACATGGCATTCTGAGCAACAAAAGGAGGCTATGATGGCAGTGCTGGCATGCAAGACAGATGTCATTGCAATCCTTCCAACTGGAGGAGGCAAATCTCTACTGGCTATTGTGCCATCCATTCTAGAAGATGCCCAAGTCACAGTTCTCATTGTTCCTCTCAATGCACTCCTGAAGGACTATGAGGGCCATTTTCATCACATGAATGTTCCTTTCAAGTGTTTGGACAGCCCACCACCACCACCAATGCACTCCAGGATCATCAGCTGAGTGTTATGCACAACCTTGTCCTTGTGTCGGCAGACAAGGCATTGTCACCTATGTACATGGCATAGTGCCCTACTATGGCTTTCTCAAAAGAAGACCATTGCAAGGCTTGTCTTTGACAAGGCTCACATACCCTTGACGGCCTCCAACTATTGTTCTGTCCTTCAGGACATCTACAAGCTCTGTTTTCTTCCAGCACAGCTTGTCTTACTGAGTGCCACACTACCCCCCAGCTTCATTCCAGAAGTTCGTTCTGTCTACAATCTTCTTCCTGATGCCATCCTTGTGCAACAGCCCACCAATAGGCCAGAGCTCAAGTATATGCTGGAAAAACTGCCCAGTGTGCAACTATGGGAGAGGGCGATTGAGATTGTCCAAGTAGCAATAGATACTTGGACCCCACAAGACAGAGGACTCATCTTTGTGAACAACATCCCTGCTGGTCAAGTATTGACTGCACAAGGGAATGCCCTATATACGTGGGAGACAAGGACACCATGTCGAGTGCAGAGCAGCAAAAGGCATATCTGACATGGCTGTAACACGACTATGCCATTATGGTGGCCACAACAGCATTCTCTACAGGCAATGACTATCCCCACGTCTACCTTGTCATCTACCTGGACAGACCTTTCAACATGGTTGAATTTGTCCAAGACCAGGGCAGAGCTGGTTGTAATGGACATCCAGCACTTTGCTATGTTCTGGTGCCAGAGCAGATCCACAAGCCTGTTGGGGCTGCAACCTCATTGCAAAATCACAATCGCATGGCCATATATGACCATCTATACACACACAGGCTTCCACAATGCCTTCGATATGGAATTACCTCATTCATGGATGGTGTTGGTGTGCATTGTTATGCCCCCATCATGAAGTGGCAGCCATGTCAGGCATGTGAAAACAATCACCAGTTTACATCTCCGATTACACCACCCCCATCCCATCCCAGCATTGCTATGCTGCCAGTGCCAGGGACCATTCGTAGTCATAACAGCTTAACAGACAAACCCAATGCTTTTGTCATTGCTGCACAACAAACAACACAGACGATCGTAAGAAAGGAGCATACTATCATGCATAGAGCAGAGATGATTTGAAAAGCATTGCAGTCCTTGGTGGGCTCTGGCAGCCTTTGTACCATTCTAGCCATTGGAAACCCCAGCAGCAGCACACCCATGCATGATCTCTATCATTGTCCCTGTTTCACTGGCAGTGGGGGATGCAGCACTTGGAATGACTATCTGGAGTGGCGAAAGCTGTTGTGCTATAGCACCAAACATCACAAGAAGATCTGTTTCATGTGTCACGTTTCACAACTTCACAACAGCCTTCATCCTATGTTTATACAGGCTAATCAACATGGCCAGCCCTGCGAGTTTGCTGATATCATTGCTCCAGCAACCTATGGCATCTATTACAGCACATCACTCAAAGATCTGGCACAGCACCACTTTAGTTGTCAATGGACAGAGCTCACCACATTCGCACAATGGCTTATGGGAAGACCCAGGGAGGGGACAGAGAGCAACTTGCTAGAACTGTTTTTGTGGTATATACAACAACATGGACAATAGGTGTTCGAGCGCTTGATTACATGTATACTATTATTCAAAGATTGAATCCAAACATCCATGAGACCATAGATGCATGAATGCAAACTGGACCAAGCGTGGGAATATTACATAATCCACATAGTATATAAGCAATTATGTTTGTGTGGCTATGCTCAACACAACTTGACCACCTACCGTCACCATCTCATTTTTTTCTCTTGTACAAACAAAGACAAACAAAGGATGTCTCAGGAAGAATCCGTAAGTCCCTGCATGCTCTGACATTAAGCGCTCAAGCACTTATCAATGTCCCACAGACAAACCAATCAGCCAAGGTACATATGTGATCCATACATATACATATTGTGCAACAAGTGTTCAAGCGCTTATTAATAAATTTCTCTTCTTTAAAGCCTACAAGTGAGGCACCAGATATAGACATGCCACAGGCATTCAATGCAGAAGTGTGTGGTCAAGAGGCAACCAATGCCATTATCAACATGTTCAATGTAAGTGCTGCACCGTTTCTATGAAGTTGATGACCAGCACTGACTGAGTTCATACAGTGAGCAACAAAACCGTTCCAATAACTAACCCCAATACAGTGCACGAAGCGCACTGCAACCACCCGGGGGAATGTCGCTTAGCTTTGGTGTGACCAAACATACCCTTGGCTACAAGCCGGTCCTTGGGTCATGTGATTCGGTCCAGAGGCGGTGGAGATATGTCCATTTCGAGTCACCCATGTCATTGGAACAGTTTTGTTGCTGTCATATGGAAA
>JBBPSD010000550.1:0-21616 GCA_038093415.1 Xerocomellus chrysenteron | reverse complement strand
AGCGATCCTTTCTTCCGTGCAATTAAGGATTCTGTATAGGAATCTTACTTCCATCTCCTTGCGCCTTTCGCACGGATACATCACTCACGAGGGTGATGATACTCTAGTCGAGTTAGCCGAATTAGCAAACTCACAATTATCGGAGGCAACAAGAGCGGGTGGACACTATGTCGATTTCCTTCCTTTCTGTAAGTTGATAATCTACTCCAGCATATCCAAGGTGCTTACAACCTCGGCAGTGAAGTACATCCCATCATGGTTTCCCGGTGCTGGTTTCAAGAAGAGAGCCAAGGAACATGCCGCTGTCGTGCATGACCTGCTGGAAATCCCTCACAACTATGTGATGTCTCAGCTAGTGACTTCCGTTTTTATTTTTCCTTAGACGTGCGCTGACCGATATCTCGAGGACGCTGGTACAGCACTGCCATCGCTTTCTTCTCGCCTATTAAGCATGTCCGACCTCACGGAAGAACTACAGGACAACATTAAGTGGACTGCGCTGACGATGTATCGAGGTACGCGCAGCATTACTTAGTTTAGTGATCTGAGTCTCGTGGTAACACTATTAAACCGGTAGGGGGTGCAGATACGGTACAGGACCTGTCCCTTACAAGATACCCATTGCTAAAATTTGTCCAGTCCACCTCTGTCGCTTATGCTTTTTACCTCGCTATGACACTCTATCCATGCGTCATGGCAAAAGCGCAGCATGAGCTGGATTCGGTTATTGGTACTGGTCGATTGCCAACATTCGCCGACCGACCATCCCTACCATACGTAGAAGCTTTGTTTACAGAGCTCTTGCGCTGGCATACTCCGGGTCCGTTAAGTAAGTTCGGTCCCCCAGCGCAAAGGCGCAGGCTAGTAACAGAAGCTCTGTAGCTGTGAGGCGTACGACAACCGCTGACGAGTACAATGGATATCTGATTCCCGCAGGCTCTTATGTCATGGTCAATATCTGGTAGGTCGGCAATGCTCAGGCGACATGCTATAGATGTGACGTTCCCTTGAATTCAGGGCTATACTTCGCGATGAGAGAACGTACACGGACCCTTTGGAGTTCAAACCCGAACGTTTTCTCGGAACAGATCCGGAACCTCATCCCTCGAATGTATGCTTTGGTTTTGGACGACGGTAAGGGGCAATTCAGCTGTCAAGAAGACGGTACTGACCATCCGATCGCTGCCCAGTCGATGCCCAGGTGAGTCACAGCTGCCCGGCTGAACCCCGAAACGATGTGTCGACCTCATGATCTGCATTTATACGCGCAGGCCTTTTCCTCGCATACTCGACCGTCTGGCTCATGTGTGCCCAATCGCTCGCCGCGTTCGACATCTCAAAGCATGTCGAGAACGGGGTCGAGATCACGCCAGAGTTTAATCAAGTGGGAGCGACGATCGTGTCGGTGTTTGCACGTTGCTTGCGTGGTGCACTTTGTCGCTGACCCCTTGTCTTGCGTTCTTCAGCCATCAGGCACCTTTCAAATGCACGATCAAGCCCAGATCAGCGGTGGCCGAACGTCTTGTCAGGGAGAACCTCTCGATGTAGGGTGTCTGAATCCCACAGAGTAGATGGCCATACGCGGCCAGATATCGATATCAGTTTCGCGTACAATCTTCGCAACCTAGTACATAGTTTTTATGTCGTCTGTCGTGTACTGTCGAGAACTTTGGATCTGGCTAGCGAGAGACGGGAACTTGGCTGTGATCTTACAACGACTTGGGACGGAAAGCACAAGGGCCCGAGCTTGACAGTCACTCGCTCAATTCGATGTGGTTGGACTTGACACCTGTTCACCTCGGATATTTGTGACGTTTCCGAGTCGGACAGGTGTTTACTCCATTGATTATTTACCGCTCAATTTGAAGGCCGATGTCGAGACATTCAAAGTACGTGACGTCTGGCGCCAGCTAACACCAGAGAACTTACTATTCGGAGCCCCGAAATTAGTAAAGCAGCAATGAATGCATCCGATTGTTCTATTAAAGAGTCACAAGAATAATACAATATGTCGAGGAAATGAAATGAATACTTCCTTCCTTCAATATTGTACCGAGATGGGTGACTGTTATTAGTGTGCCAGGTGGGGTGACGTCCCTCACTGCATACTAGCTAGATCGTGGATCATTGTGAGTTCCTCTGACCGACACGACGATGGTCCGACCTACTCTTTGCCACGCAGAACAGTAGAGTCTCCGATTGCACAGCCAACTGCAGCCACAGTCACAAAGTCATGTGATCCAGCTTTCCGTAGGTATACTTCAGAGAAAAAGTCGAGGAACAACAGTAGAAAACTGAAGATGATCCCAGCCCCGACGATGCCCGCAGTGGGTATACCAGCACAACCCCGCCACACAGGGGGGTACGACGATCGCCATGACGAAGGCGAGGAGGAGATAGTATCTGTGCTGCCATTTGACAACCGGATTCGATCGCAAGTCGCTGACGTCTGCGGGACCTGGCTTATGCCTGGGCTTGAAGATCATCCATCCGATGTGAGAGTAAAGGAAGCCTTTATGGGCGTCGTAGGGATCAAGGTCGGTGTCGGTGTATCGATGGTGGGCGCGGTGTCCCCGAGCCCACCACGCAATGGAACCTTCGACGACGCCAGCACTGAAAATAGCATGTACTCCAAAATTCTAGTCGCCTTATAGGCGCGATGGGTCCATAGACGGCGGTACCCAGCAGGTAACCCTTCAAAGATCCTCCGTTAGCGCCAGTTCTCCGCACCAATGAAAGCAACGTACCGAAACCGGTGAGGTGAGAGTAAACCGCAAACCAGATAACAGTTTTCAGCCGCAGGGGCGTATCCCAAGCACCAAAGAGGCCAAGTGTCGGTGGAACGAATAAGATGAAGATGTGTAATCAATGTAGTTCTCTGTACCACTTCCTCCAAGTAACTGGTGGTAGTGCTTTTTGATGCTTGAGAGTATAAGTTCTCGGGTACGGCCCCAGCAGGTATGTCGCTGGGCTTTTATGAAAATGGGTTCATGGGACTTGCTCGCCATCGTAGGCACCACCAACGAAAGGGACTCAGTGTGGTTGTTCGGTCAACGCAGGATAAACTTACAATAAATTAATCTTCCAGAGCAACAATGATTGGACATACCCGCGGATCACCAATATGCACGAAGGAAGATTCGCTCTTCATCAATCTTGCCAACTCATCGGCGTGATACGGCGAAGCAAACCAGAAGTGACGAGAGCAAAGAGTCACATCGGAACGCCTAGCTTGGCAGATAAAATATGGTTCAATTGTTACTGCCATCCCTCCGAGTAGCGAACTCACCATATCTGCAGAGACATGGACAAGTTCGTAACGTTATCGCCTGCCGACTTTCACAAGCTATTCGACAGTTCTGATTGGATGGACGGCTAACAAAGGAAATTCAAACACAAAGGCCCGGGGGAACTTGCAGCTCAGCGCCACAGTTGGGGTGCTGAGTGAAAAGTTGTTGGCGTTGTCGCTATCAACAAGACTTCTCTAGCACGGGCTGAGGTCCTGAAGACCAGCCTGAGGAAACTTGAAAGACGGCAAGCTCTCTCTCTTTGTTCCCTCACCAGTCAGTCTACCAGCCGCGCCCTGACCTCGTCCTTTCTTTTCGCCCACCAACCACACCCTCCGATTCTTTCGGGCCCCCTAAGTGACCCTTTAGAATCGCCTCGCATGACCCTTACTGTCGCGTTCTCCTGAACCGACCGCCCACGAGCGACTGCGTGCGAGGCTTTTCCCAGCCCGCCCACGCAGCTGACACTCGGGCCCCACAGGTTTTCGTAGATCGCGGCCGGGAGGCGCTTCGCGCCTTCGCCCACACTCGCTTAGCTTTCTCCCTCTGCAGTCCGAGCCACATAGCGATGATCAAAGACGGATATTTGTGACGTTTCTGAGTCGGTCAGGTATATATGTAGTGTCTACTCCAATTTGCCCTTCAATTTGAATGCTAATGTCAGCGCCGAACTTAGTAAAGTAGCAATGAATGCATCCGATTGTTTCAGTAACGAGTCACAAGAACAATACATTGTGTCGAGGAAATGAATCAAATACTCCCTACCATAGGCCCGGAAGCGGTCAAGTCAACATGAGACCTGAATTGAACGCATCCTTCCTTCAATATTGTGCCGAGATGGGTGATCGTTAGTAGTGTGCCAGGGCCCAGGCATACGTCACGGTACCATCCGCTCGAGGGACGTCCCTCATCGCGTACTAGCTAGATCGTGGATTATTGTCAGTTCATCTGACCAACACGACGATGGCCCAACCTACTCTTTTCCACGCAGAACAGCATGCTCTCCTGGGCAGCGGTGCTTGGTTTGGAGCGTCTTTGTACAGTCAACCGCACCCACGTTGCAAAGTCATGTGATCCGGCTTTCCGTAGGTATGTTTCATAGAAAAAGTCGAGGAACAACAGTAGATAACTGAAGATGATCCCACCCCCGACGATGCCCGCAGTGGGTGTACCAGCACAACCTCCCATGTGAGGGAAAAAGCCGGGGAACCAATTATACGCAACATACTGATAGCCTATCAAGATGACACATGTCAACAAGACGAGGCACTTCGACACTGCGACACTCACTAGCGAAGGCTGCTGCTGCTAGAATGACTAAGAATTGGGCAATCTGCATTGTCGTGAGGTATTGCTTCCACTGAGTCATGACTGACGTGAACCATGGTCCATTAAAATTGGATAATAACACATACCCATAGTTTGGCACCGCCAGCTGCGGCGTAGTAATAGTAATCTTCGAACTGCGTATGAGTGTGAGGCATATCTTACGAGGACGTCTGACGCTCACACATTAACACGTGAACACCGAGGTTAAGGAACGCCGCAACCCAACACTAGAACAGATGAGTTCGAGAGTTAAGGCATAATAGATGATACCTACCACTGTTGCTCGACCATTCAGCTGGACAAATGCCAGAACTGCCGTAGCCGCGTGATGATATACATGCAAGAACGCTGGTTGATCGAATGATCAGAGTGGTGCGTCGGCAATGCGAAAGCAAAACACCCACAGAGACGTTTCTTTTTCAGAGTTAAGAAGATCGTGTCGATGAGCTCGTAGTACTTGAAGTAGTAGTTCAATATTAAGTAGAACTCCAGCCTCTTGAAGAATGGCGCGTGTTCAGTCAAGATTGTAGTCAGATCGTATTGATGGTGGAATACACACCTTCGTGTAGGCTTCGCTGGCGCAAAGCGAACCGTATGTGCCTATTTCTGGCTTCAGCCAATTCGAGAATACTTCTTCACCAATAAGTGCCATGAGGATGAGACTCCCAACACTCAATATTAGATTGTGTGCTCGGAATAAGGTGGTCAACTTCAGAGGTGATTTGTCCTTCATCGTTTCACGGGTCCCGAATACGGCGACAAGATATGTCACAGTCATACTAATGACCGCGGGCCATGTTGAGAATGGGGTCTTCCCTGGTATATAGGAGGTAAGATGTGCTGGGATACGGTCAGAAGCTACGAAGGAAAGGATGAAGTCAGCCAGGTAGGGCATGGTGAATCAAGGGTTCGAGAATGCCGGCTCACGCTATCTACTTGTATGTCCTCCATATCGAACGCTGGGCAGCACCCGCCTGACGTGAATTATTGTTGACTATTTGACCTGCCGCGCCAATCTACTGGGAGACGGTTGAAGCCAGCTGTCTTCTTGATCAGATAAATGAGTGACGTGACGAGATATGTACTCACTTTCCCATTTCGGGACATGCTTTTAAGTACCTTTTGGGGATGTATGGCAAATGCGCATCGAAGATTCAGTCAACAGCACAATAGTTCTCCCTGGGCGCGCCGACCGTCATAGTTAACCAACCCCGGGTAATAGGAGACCCGTGGCCACGAGGCAATGATCCCCGCCAACTACCTATGAGTCAAGAGTTCCGACTCAGAGTCAGTATTATGCCAGCCGACACATGCATGTATAAGCGGGCCCCAAGTTCGCGACGTTGCTACCGGAAGCTGGCGTGCTTGGTTTAAGGTTTCCCTCAGTTCAGTCTGGCCCATCTGGCAGTACAAACCCGGGCCAGTGTGGCACCACTTCATTATCTTCGAGATGAGCGAGCAGGAAAAGTAAGTGCGGAGCTAGCCTAAGAATAGCCTAAGTGAGCACTGCTAATAATTGGCACTACACCTTTCTCACGCCTGCCTGTTCTTGAGCTTCTCTGCGCTTCAAGTTGTGTGAACTGGATCACAGTACTTATCCTGAGTCGGTTCAGCTTGGCTTAGAGTCACCGCTCGAAGAAGCCATCAATAACGTTTTTAGTATCCCGCCGTTTCGCCGATGGGCCCTGAATCATTTTCATCTCAGGTTGTCAGCCAGGCTTTAGTGAGGGAAATTTGTTGCCGGAAACGTGCTTCCATCGTGACAGATGCCGAGTCCGACTGCGCACACAGGCCACCGAACGGCATGCTCTGAGAATCCAACTTGGTAAGTAACATGACACCTGTATCCATTGTTTGACATCCCCTGAATATGATAACACCATGATCTTTAAATTAGACATGCGAAGCCAGAACCTCAATGAGGAGGATGAGGACGCCACTATTACTCACAATTATAAAATCACAGCCGTTGCATGTGTCCCAGTCTAACTTGAAGAGTCTGCGGTCCTGCAATCTCCGAGTCCCAAAGTCCAGATAAGTGGATACGGAATGCGACGCTGAGGATCCGCCCCAAGTTGCGACTACTTATCTATGATCGGGTGGTTGCAAAGCTTTGTGTCCGCCCTTAGGAACGCGGACCTTAGAACTGCAGCTTTGCTACTCATCCCACTCGTCCCGCTCGGCCTCTGCATGATATGTCTCCATGAAGGTTACGCAAGGTTCAGAGCCCGCCGTTTTCCACCAGGTATTTCTGGCCTTCGATGCTTCTTTGAGATCCCCAACGAAAAAGTATGGTTAAAGATGCTCAAATTCAACCGGCAGTATGGTGTGCTGAACCATGATCGTGAAGTGCGCTGTCGCTAATTACTTGTTGGATAGGTGACATTGCTTCTGGATCGTTGTTCGGATACAACATCATCATCATTGGCTCTGCCAAGATTGCCGAAGATCTGCTTGAGAAACGTAGTATCAATTACTCTGACCGCCCTCGGTCAACTATGTGCGGTGAACTCTCAGGATGGGGCAAGATCATGCTGCTTTCTAACTACAATGAATGGTTTCGTGCTCATCGAAAGTGGATTGCGCAAGACATTGGGAGTTATGCCTCTGTAGCGAAGTTGCACAGGGTGATCGAGTTCGAAACTCGACGATATCTTCAATGCGTACTCGAAGATCCGGAGAGGAATCAAGCCCATGTCCGCAAGTAAGCTCCGTACATGTTACCTACCGTTATTGCTGACGAGGTTGTTTAGATACTTCACTTCCATAATCTTACGCCTTTCGTATGGCTATGTGTCTCGGACAGGGGACGACCCTCTTGTCGATTTGGCCCATGTAGCAAACTCACAGCTATCGATGGCAACCGCACCAGGTATATACTACGTCGATTTCGTTCCTCTCAGTAAGTCATTGGCTCGTTCCAGCATGTCCAAAGATACTAACACCTTCACAGTGAAGTACATTCCGTCGTGGCTTCCCGGTGCTGGATTCAAGAGAAAGGCAAAGAAGTACGCCATTGTTGTACGGGACCTCGTGGAAATTCCTCACAATTATGTGAAGTCTCAGTTGGTGAGTTATCTCGTCAGTTATGTTGAAGCACGCTAAGCTGGACTTCTCGAGGCCGCTGGCACTGCGCTGCCCTCGCTATCGTCTCGTATAATGAGCACGCCTAACCTTACAAAAGAACTAGAAGACAGCGTTAAATGGGTTACAGCAACAATGTATCAAGGTATGACCTCATCAATTTAGCGGCCATCCCAATACCATTGTTAAACAACTCAACCATAGGTGGTGCCGACACGGTGAGGGCCTCAGTCTCGTGTTCATGTTCATTGGTAGATGCCTCTTGCAGGCCAATTCCGTTTCTTATGCTTTCTACCTCGCTATGACGCTCTATCCACGTGTCATGAAGAAAGCGCAACAAGAGCTAGACTCAGTCGTGGGTACTAGTCGTTTGCCAACATTTGCCGACCGTTTGTCTTTGCCGTACATGGAAGCTTTGTTTACAGAGCTCTTGCGTTGGCATACTCCTGGCCCAATAAGTTGGTCCTTCTACCTCCAACCGCGCCTCTCTTGACCTGATTTCTGTAGCCATGAGATGTACGAGAGTCGATGACGAGTACGATGGATATTTGATTCCTGCAGGTTCCTATGTTTTTGTCAACATCTGGTAAGTCAAAGACATCCACAAGTTTTGTTCTCGATGCCATCATATTGTCACAGGGCGATACTCCGTGACGAAAGAACGTATTCGGACCCCTTGGAGTTCAAACCCGAGCGATTCTTGGGAGATAACCCAGAACCTCATCCCGGCAATGCGTGCTTCGGCTTCGGACGCCGGTAAGAATTAATCATGCTATCGTAAGCCGGGCGAGAAGTTGATCCCACAATTCATAAATAGGAAATGCCCAGGTGAGCAATGCGACTTGGTTGGATAACGCGGGATCGGTATGATCCGGCGCTCAGGCTATTTCCTTGGACATTCATCCGTCTGGCTCATGTGCGCTCAAGCGCTCGCGGTGTTTGATATCTCGAAACGTGTCGAAAACGGAGTGGAAATCACACCCGAGTACAATCTAGTGGGAGAGACGATCGTGTTCGTGACAGACGTCATGATGCATTGTGGTGCGCTTGCTGACGTTCGTTTAACGTTCCAGTCATCAAGCGCCGTTCAAATGTTCGATTAGGCCCAGATTCGCAGAAGCTGAGCGTCTCATCCGCCAAGATTTTTCACTCTTAGAGCAGACTAGGGCCAAACCTTGAAATAGGGTGTATATAGATGTAAACCACAGTAAATCCCGGACCAATGGCGTGATGCGATCAATCGCTTGACTCTGTTTTGAGGAAGAACTCCGAAAGGGGCATAGTAACCTATGACATATGATCGAAAAGCTGAATATTAATTGTCATGGGACTCTGTATATGCCTGTCAAGTCAATAATCCCTTTGGCTCTTCGGTTTACCCAGGAGAACTCACGGGGTTGATGCAAATGCCATGTTTAGATTGTGGACGTGGACATCTATGGCTTGATTGCATATCAAATCAAAAAGTAGGATAACGTACAAACATAAAGAAGACTACAAACACGGGTATAGTTGAGGCACCATAAGCTGAAATGCCAATTCAGCTTGCCAACGGAGGCAACGAAAAAGATATAGTAGAGCCCGGTCGACACGATGAATTAGCCAATAGTTGAGAGTTCACTATAGCGAGCGATGCGCAAATGCTGACTAGGAGGAATGACTTGCTCCTCCGAGCCATGGGGGGCACCTCCGAGTAAGATGCCGACTCTCTTCATAGCAAGCAACTGCGCACGGTGGTGGTCAAAAAAAGTAGCGAAATAAAATTCGACCGGAGACGTACATTGTGTGCAGCATTGCCGTGGTCGTAAAGGCCACCGAAGAATGCAGGAGTGGCATCCTTTCCTATATTCTTCTTCAAGAGATATGGTCCGCCGGGATGCTTGTCAAAGAAGTCGCCGACGTCGTGGATATATCCTGCGATGCAGATCAACGCCCGAGACTCTGCTTGTCGTTGGTCTGGGAAACCAATGATTAAGAGTGATCCAGAACGTTTGATACGGCTCTTACAGTCTTCCCAGGTGATGACTGGCAAATCGGGTTTGTCAAACGGCCAGGAGAGCGTCTCTTGTTTCTGGCGAAGGCGCCTGAGTTGGACAGTCAACTCGCCTTTCTGTACTTCGTTGTCCGAAAACGTCTGCGATTGTACATATTGACGTGATCCTGCAGATACAGTATACTTAACTCACCTTTAGATGTGTCGCGAGACCGAGCTTCTCGCACGACCACAAGAACCATTTGGTCGGATCGTACTGATACCACTTGTAGCCATTGCGATAATCCATCGGAAATTGGTGGTGGAAGTTGTGGTAGCCCTCGCCCATCGTGATGACTGCTGTAAGCACGCAATCTTTCGGTGTAAGCTTGTCATCGTAAGGCTTGTCTCCGAGCCAATGGCACAGCGAATTGACACAAAAAGTGGACTTAACAATCGTCAGATTTATTCTCGGGAGGTATGTGAGAGGAGAATACTGACGTGCTGTACGAATACGAGACGAATCAAACCAGTCCAAACGAACCCCCCATGCCAATCTCCCCATCCATACCCCGCCACAGAGGTGGGTACGACGATCGCCATGACGAAGGCGAGGATGAGATAGTATCTGTGCTGCCATTTGACAACCGGATTCGATCGCAAGTCGCTGACATCTGCGGGACCTGGCTTACGCCTGGGCTTGAAGATCATCCATCCGATGTGAGAGTAAAGTAAACCTTTACGGGCGTCGTAGGGATCAAGGTCGGTGTCGGTGTATCGATGGTGGGCGCGGTGCCCCCGAGCCCACCACGCGATGGAACCTTCGACGACGCCAGCACCGAGAATAGCAAGAATGTACTCCAACGTTCTAGTCGCCTTATAGGCGCGATGGGTCCATAGACGGTGGTACCCAGCAGTTAACCCTTCAAAAATTCTCCGTTAGCGCCAGTTCTCCGCACCGATGAAAGCAACGTACCGAAACCGGTGAGGTGAGAGTAAACCACGAACCAAATAGCGGTCTTCAGCCGCAGGGGCGTATCCCAAGCACCAATGAGGCCAAGTGTCGGTGGAACGAGTAAGATGAAGACGTGCAACCAATGTAGCTCTCTGTACCAGTTTTTCCAAGTAACTGGTGGTAGCGCTTCTTGATGCTTGAGAGTATACGAGACGAAGTTCTCGGGTACGGCCTCAGCAGGTATGTCGTCGGGGTTTTCTATGAAAATGGGTTCATGGGACTTGCCCGCCATCGTAGGCACCACCAACGAAAGGGACTCGGTGTGGTTGTTCGGTCAACGCAGGATAAACTTAAATTAATCTTGCAGAGCAACACATCTAATGCGGCATTGGACATACCCGCGGAGCCCACCAATACAGTATGCACGAAAGAAGATTCGCTCTTCATCAATCTTGCCGACTCATCGGCGCAATACGGCGAAGCAAACCAGAAGTGACGAAAGCAAATACTGGTTCAATTGTTACTGCCATCCCTGAAGATTCAGATCACTCCAGGTACCGAACCCACCTATCTGATTTGTAACGTTATCGCTTGCTGACTTTCCACCAACCATTTGACAGTTCTGATGAAAGGACGGCCAACGAAGAAGGAAATTCGAACAGAAGGGAGAAGCTGTCATAGTTCGAATGTTGAGTAGTGAAAAGTTGCTGGCGTTCATATGAAAAAAGGTGACTTCTCTCGCACGAATTCATTTCATGTGCCTAGCAAGCAGGTCAACGTCACATCGGAGGCTTTGAAGGGTATGGTGTTGGAACTTGAAAAAAAGATGGCATGGTGGAATGAAAACTTGTACGTACTTGGCTTGAAATGTCACCAGTAAAGGATCTTTAACGTGACAATGTGCCACTGGGTCTTGCCAAAAGCTTGAGTCTTGAGCAACCCTTTGACAAGCGTCTGAAGCGTCTGAAGGGGACATCAACATCTGGACGTCACCGTCCGTGTTGAACGCCGCGGCAAGTGTTCTCACTGTCTCAGACGGAGTACGTACCGCTGAGTTTGAAATGTACCAAACTAGAATTCTGATGAGTCGCTAATCAGACTTCGTTTCATTTGCTCATTATGCTTCTCAAAAAATTTCACGACAACCTCAAAACAATCTGACGCTGTTTCTGCGGAATGTTCCAGTTCAGCGGTTCTGGTGAAACGTTACAAAGTGGTTTGCATGTGTCCTAATATGTCCTGCGACTCCCGGAATGCTTACTAGCATGTATTAATCTGTCAATGCGACGTACTAGACCAAATGATGGGATGAATAGGAAAGTTGGCCAAATCATCCCCACGAGTCCCCAAAGTATCATACGTCATGGTTGAACCACCACCCAGCATCCCTATTCTCTTTGACGAATCATCGGACAGCAATGGGTTAGAAAGCTACGTTTCGTATGCCCTTCGGCACGAGAAAGTACTTCCCCCGGTGACTTGGTCCAATTGGTGGAAAGAAGTCCAGTGGGGTCGTTTCTCCCTGATTGTGATCATGCCACCACTCGCTACCATTTATGCGTATTTTACACCGCTCCAGCGGGAAACGGCGGTATGGTCTGTAATCTTCTATCTCATGTCTGGCATGGGTAAGTGAATTCTTGGCTGATGCAGTTTCTGAGATAGTACCTGACCCTTGAGGCGCCACAGGTATAACGGCTGGGTACCACCGGCTGTGGGCGCATCGGTCGTACAATGCCGCATTCACGCTCGAAATTATCCTTGGGTTTCTCTCTAGCGCCACTGCCTTGGGACCTATCATCTGGTGGGCACGGCTCCATCGCGCACACCATAGGTATACAGACACCGATCTCGATCCTTACAACGCAAAACGTGGGTTATTTTGGACGCACATCGGATGGGTCATCTTTAAACCAAGATGCAAGCATGGCAGGGTGGATATCAGTGATCTCTTGAACAATCCCGTCGTGATGTGGCAACTGCATTACTATCCTTGGTTAGTTCTGGTGACCGCAGTAATCTTTCCGACCATGGTGGCTGGGCTGGGCTGGGGAGACTGGCAAGGTGGCTTCGTCTACTCGGCGTTACTAAGGCTCTTCTGCGTACACCAGGTCGGATTTCGGCTACTGTAATATAGGAGAAGGCTAATCTTCATCAATTTAGACGGCGTCTTGTGTCAATTCCATTGCCCATTGGATTGGCGACACGCCTTACGATGACAAGCACTCCCCGAGAGATCACTTGTTGACTGCCCTCATAACACTCGGAGAAGGCTATCACAATTTCCATCATCAATTCCCCATGGATTATCGTAACGCAATCAAGTGGTACCAATACGATCCCACCAAGTGGTTGATTTGGCTGTGCCATAAGGTTGGGCTTGCTAACCATTTGAAGGTAAGATACAAACATTCTCGTTTAAAGATGAAAACATCTGACACTTCTACAGACATTCTCCGACAATGAGATTCTCAAGGGTGAGCTTACGATGGAACTCAAACAACTCCGTAAGACCCAGGATGCTTTGACCTGGCCCCGCCCAGGCAGTTCCCTACCCGTGGTTAGTTGGGCTAGTTGTAAGTAGACACACGTGCTGCGGGGGACACAGACTTATGACGGAGAAGATCAATCCCAGGCAGGATCACGGGCGTTAGTCTGTATCGCTGGGTTTATTCATGACGTACAAGATTTTTTGGATGTCCATCCGGGTGGACGTCATCTGTTGCTCAAACACATCGGTCAGGATGTGACGTCAGCATTCTTTGGAGGTATATACAACCACAGCAACGCCGCTCACAACGTCAGTACATGGACCTTTGTTACAATCGTTCATCCTGCTGATTGGTCGCAGTTACTCGCCATGAAGCGTGTGGGTATTCTCCTTGGAGGAGTCCCTCATATCTCGGAGGAGAAACTAGTTCCACCAAGCGAATTGCTTCGCGTTGCGCATATGAAGGAATTTGGAACCTCAGACGCTGTTCCCTATTAGTACATAGGTCTGAAGCCCTATCTCACAACTTCCCTGACACAACGGCGTTGGCAGTATTTAGCACCGACCCAAATGTCGTACGGAACGAGAACCCAAAACGTGGTATATAAACAGTTGTCACATCTTGCTGGGTTACTTTTTTCCTCTCATACAAGCATACATGTTGTCTGTATGGTTACTGGTGCAAACTCTGAACGTTTGAACCCGGCGTAGATGACTGGATCGTGCGCGTGGGCTTCCAACCGGGCGTTCACTTTGTTGTGGTACTTGTGGCAAGACCAATCAATTCACCGACTTCCAATGCTCTGCAGTGGAATATATTACAAAATATTCATGCAGCCGACCACCCCGCGATTGATGACCTCTAATTTTGTCAAGTTGGCGCGACGCCGTTCTTCAGTAGGACCACTCAGGGACTCGACCCACCATCTCTCCCCTTCCGGGACATCCCTCCAGCCGCCTGCCAGAAACCGCCGATACACATCCAGACTGTCGGACGCGTTTCGCAATGCGCGGGGGTGAACCCAGTGTGGGGGCGGCGACTTGTGCGAATAAGAACCAACCTCAGGGGGCTTGGAGAACCCCTCGCATGCCATCACGATTGCAGGCGGAACGGTAATCCGTCCCATCTTGAAACACAGGCGAGATACGGTGAAGCAGTGTAAAGTCGTCCCATCAGATTCCTCCTTGAGTAGAGAACTAGGGAGAGTGCTGGTGTTGTCTTCGTCACTGGAACGACTCGATCCCGACTCGCTGGTCGTGGTCTGTGTCGAGAATTCGTCAAGGATAGTCGGGCCTCCCGATTTGGTCGACGAGGGGTTCTCGCGCTGTTTCGGCGAAGGTGACGTGAATCGGCACACAAGATACAACTATAACAGGGATGAGGACCGCCCGGAATCGGGAGCTGGATACCAATTACTTACCCACTTGTGATCCCACGCCCCGATCGATAAATTCATCTCGTACCCCGCATAGCGTGGAATCTCGTGAAGAAAATGATAGTGCGTCGCTGTAGGTCCTTCGGATTAGCAACCGCACGACACAACGAAACAGTAAACGACTCACAGCCCAAGACAATCCATCCACCGGCATTCACAAACGTCGGCCACGCCGCGAGCCCGAACTTCGAAAGGGCAGCGTCACGCGCCTGGATGTTTCGTCAGACCGTGTTGGATTCGGGGAGTGCTGTGATCATACCTTTGCATAAGTAGAGTTGTTAACGTGTCCGAACCAATCAGTTTCATCGGGACCTTTGCAGCTTCGAGTGAGATGACGAAATATTGTGCGCGACATCCTCCAGCGCCCGACTAGTACTCACTTGCCCATGATTTACTTGTGGCAGTGAACCCAAATGGATTGGCACCGACGGGGCAACAGGACTCGAGTTGAGCGACTACGGCGCTGTGTCGAGTGGCTGAAGGTCGCAGCAAGAATCTATGGCAGAAAGACAGGATATGGTATTTGCATCGCACGATTCCAAACGGTAGAAGTACATTGACTGCAGAAACAGATACCACAGTTAGCGTGTTTCTGCAACCAGTAAAATAGTAGCCTTACTATGCCAGACCAGGGGAAGAGATCGTGCGTTGATGAACAGAATAAACCCAACTATAATGCCTGCGAGTAGTATGCCGTAGCAACATATATCCAGCACCCAGCTTCGGGACAGATACCGGGGAACCAATGAGCACAGGGAGCACATGGCCTGAATCATCTTGACGCGTGTGTTTTGTACTAGGAAATCGAGTCCAGAACGGCGGTATTGCGTGTTATCAGTCACGGGAGGAAGGTCTCATTCAACTTGAAGGGTCATTGTCGGAAATGTCATGGAAGTTGTGTCATCGCGGTTCGGTACCTTGGAGTGATTGAGGTTCGAGAATCGAACCAACCAGTCCACGAGTAAATCGGACATGCTTTGTTAACGTTAAGGTATAGGATCTTGCAAGGGCCAGATCGTCTCCATTTGGAATTCGTTGCATAGGCTCACCTTAATTCCGCATACAGACACATCCTTAATACCAACCGGCTATAGCTAGTGTTTCCGTAGCCATTATGACCGTATGGAGTAAGTACATTATCATTACTTAACTTCAGGGATCTTGTCCGTGTCAGCTGACGACGAACTTAGACGCTGGAGCTTTTGGGTACCTCTAAGCCCGCTACAATTATTTTCTTACCCCACCGAGCGCGGCTTATTGTCTCCACTTAACACAATCACTGTGCGTGCCAAGCAGACTCAAACAAGTGATTAGTACTCGCGGATATACAGCGTTCTTTGCCGTCTTGTATACTGACGTGAAATCGTCTAACTTCTAAATACCGGCGACTCGTCTTGCATCTGGTGGGGGTGTTAGGTGGATAGGGCGGAATCAAAGAACGAACTCACCCATGGTCTGTCCTCACCAAGCACATATTTCCTCGGAGGTCGCTTGAAGCATGACACTCTCCTCACATCCATTTCATCGTAGAGCGGAAAGACTATCCCGAGCTCGTAATTAGTAACCTATTAGCATCAGTAGTGGAAACAGAAATAACGTCAATCAAAGGTGTGGTATCCGAATCTAGCGCGAAACCTACGTTCAACGTAGGATTGAACCCGGAACCAGATAGCGTTCCCCAGGCAGAAGGCGTGAAGTTGTGCGAACCGACATATGCCCATCCTATGGCCTCCTCCTGTGCTTCCGGAGCATTGTCTGGTCCATCGCTTTCCGACTCGGTTTCACTGTCAGAGATCACGATGACCTTGGATTTGCCCTTGTCTGAGCCGGTTGGACGCGTAGATTTAGCTGTGGAATCAGACTTTGACGAGCTTGCGAACGGGGAGGTCCGACGGAGGGTCGCGATGGTCATCTACAGGATGTTGTAGTGATGTTGAACCTTACTGCAACTAGATCGAACCTTGGTGTGCATCAAGACGCGTCCGCCTGCGCTATTCGAGTCATGAAACAGCTCTTTGGGAAACTTGGTTGCTTCCCATTGGTTCGTTCGACAGAACATGGTTCCTCCGCCCTGCTCAGCAGTAAAATCCAATCCAAGAGCTACAGGAGAACGTGTGTTGCACTCACAGGTTCACCCAAAACGCCGGCTCTGACCGTTTTCAAACTTGGAAAGATAATCTTTACAGGTGGCCAAGGGAGCTTGGATCGGCGAGTCTTGGGTTCATCGAGCCAATCCTCCGCGGATTCACCCCGCGCTGACCAATGAAACTCGTTCAGCCATTGGGTAGAATAGGTTCCAATACTTGAGCCCTGTTCTCCACTCAATCAGCCATCACACGGAGTGAATAGTATATCTTGATCGAAGACTCTACCTGACACTCGAGGACCAACTCTCTCGCAGCCTTGCCTTTCCCAGTCCGCAAGCCAAGATCTCGCACCGCTTTCATGAGGCGAGTATGACCTGTTTGAATGACCGCAGGCCATCCTTCGTGTTTTCCTGCAATGGAGGGGATAAGTTTCACGCCAACTTTGGAGAAATCCCATTTGGATCGAAGATCTTCAATAGTACGAAGAGGGAGATTGAGATGCTAAGCACAAAGTTAGAGCAGGGTCAGATATAGGGGGTTGCACACACATCATTAGCTAGCATATTTTCCAGTGCTGGATGCACGTTGACTGCGCGCAAAATCTTCTGCATAATGGAAGGGAAGTCATCCATTACTTTCCGTTCATGGGGTATAGGCATCGGACGTGGGGGAACGTCTTGCAGCCAAACAGCCTGTGGAAATTCGTTAATGCAAAGCACGAGTACCAAGAAAGTAGAGCAACCGACATTCTCGATATCGCGCCAATCATAGTCTATCAGATTTGCAGTGGATATGACTACCCGGAGACGACCGGTTTTATAAAAGACCTTATGGTCAAAGAAATCGCGGATGCCCCAACGTATGGAAGGGGTCAGCCTACCAGCATAAACTGGAGGAAACAATGTAAATATACTGAATCCGTGGAGATAGGGCAGTCGCCGCACACACTTTCATATGTTGACAACCTCGCCCATATCTTAGGAATGGGACGGTCATTACCCAATTCGGAAGAACATTCTTTATAGCGGCTCGTCCAGACGGATCAGGTTGACTGACAAGGATGACAGGCGTGCGCGGATCAAAAAATTCATAGATCCATGAGACAGACGTCGAGTAGGATGAAATTATGGCAAACGAAATGTCGGCTTTCTTAACTGCAAAATTATTGCGATGGAGACAGTGTGTGACATCGAGTACGCACGGGACCCAATACTTCGGAGAGTCTGAAAGTTGCCTTGCCGTCTTCTCTTGGCTGTGAATGTTTATTTGCGGTCGGTCGGAGTTCACCATCCCAGAATAGTTGGTTGATGACAGGAAGTGCCTTTGAGTCAAGCTTTCCATGGATGCTCGAGCTTGATGAGTAACTCGAGGTAGAGGGTGTAGACTGGAGTTGCTTTACTCTGCGATCAGTTGGTTCAAGAGACGAGAGATGCAGCCGCTTAACAGGTGGCTGTTGTGACTGGCCCCCGGTATTTTCGTGATCATCACTTTCGCCACGGCAGCGTTTGAATCTCGCTAACCTCTCTTTCTCCAGTTGTGCACGCTCAGATAAAAAAGTTGTCAACTCCGATGATGAGGTCGGCGTGCCACCGTTCTGAGTAGTTTGGGTCTTCGGCGTCGGAACGACAGCATGCTGCTCCTGAGACTCGACCTTAGAGGCCTCGATAGCGCGCTGGAGATCTTTCTGAAACTGTCGTTCTTCATCACCTAAAACGTCCCCTGGGGCTTCGTTTTGGGGTTTTGTGCCACCGGTGCCAAACGAACTTGTCTGCGCCTCCCGGGCCATCAGGCTCAGAAGGATTGCCCTGAAACGGATTCAATCACTGGAAATATTCTTTACAGCAACTCAACGCTCACTTTAGCTTTCAATGTCGCCGTTGCGGTCAGTCTCCGATGCTGTAAAGGGTCGTTGAACGTTAACGTAGTGTCACGTGCCACCCCTTCAGAGCTCCTCTGGTTCATCATGTTGCAGAAAACCATTACACCGACTCAGAAGATTGTGGATTATCAACGCAAGCAGACACCGATCCAATCTTCGCCCTTCAAGATGGTGATTACTTTTTAGACTGGTCACTGTCGGGCCACAGACCGATTCATGGCAATACTACGGGTCCTCTGACCATGCTGTAACTAGAATTCGTGTCGTGCCATTGTCTGTTTCATTACAATGATCTGATGAGAAACCGACCTTTTTCAGCCCGAGCCCTCTTGTTCTACTGGAAATCGGACAAGGCGAGTTAGTTTTAATCTTGACCACGACAACATTAACGGGCCAGACTGATCTCATACAGCTATTCTCAGCGTGGTCTCACTCGCAATGGAAGAGGCGGCAAATGGCCAAATATCTTTTAGTCCATCCCGGTGTGCTTGCAGACCGTCTGCTACGTCGCCAAACACTCTTTTCTCGGTTCCAGCACTCTTTTGAAGCTCTGGTAGCATAGTGTTCTATTCTCTTCTTTGCGCCTGGTGCGCCTCGATGATCTGAAGGACCTCCCTTGGATAATGACATCCAATTCGTTGCGGTCTCTTCGTGCTACCTCAATCAGACATCACGACAGAGGGCTTACGCTCGTCTTCGGATCGGACGGACAAGTTACACTACTAGGTTTTGATGGCGGAATTGCGTCCCAAGTCCCCTACGTAGTGAGTGCATTTATGCGGCGTACCGACTTTTGGACTGATTGGCACCTAGACGCTCACCGCGAGCAACACAGGTGCACTGACACCAGGTACACATTCACTCCCGAGCGAATCGACTTCCGTCTCACCCATCCCAAACCTCGAAGCAACGTCTGCCTCCTTGACTGGCATATCGTCCTCCACGCCCACGCCCACATCTACATCTATTTCTTCCTCCTTGACACCATCCAGTTATGACTCTTCGTCCATTGCAACGGATACGGACACAAACCTTCCTTCCATACCCACTGTCAACTATCCGACCCCGAGTCCTACGCCGGCATCCGATCCGAAAGATCACGGCGTTGGCGCACCGTTCTATTTAGCCATTGTCCTCGCCTCAATATCGTTTATCGGATGTGTTGCAGCATTCATAGCGTGGTGGATACGATCGCGCTCTCGAAGACATGACCTTGAACTCGAAGATCCTTGGCAACGCCACGACGCCGGCAGCCCCTTCACCGACAACGCGAATGAATTCGAAAAGGGAGCACAGGCACAGGCGGAGACGCAGACACGGCCCTACTACCTTCCTGCATCCATCGTCCGCAGGAGCTCGTCCAATCTGCTTGCTGTCCCGCATACGATTCCAACTTTGGAAGACGGCGCGTTGCAGACAGGTACCTCTCGTACTGTACTAGACACTGGACGGTATCCGCCTTTGCATCGCGCGAATCGGCCACGTTCTGAGAACGTGCCTTCATCACAGACAGCCAACCCCTACTCACGCCCCGGCACGGAGCGCTTGCAGACAGGGTTATCAGTGCAGGAGAGCACGCGAACGCTTGGGAAACTCCGTGTTGCGAACAGGGTGCCAGGAGATGTCACCAGCGGGGACGAAGGTGTGATGAACGCACCACGCTTACAAAACAGTGCTGGACTGTCATCCGTTGTGTACACCGATGGACCTGGCGCAGCTCCGGTTGGAGAAGCCCGCCCTGATCAAAGCGACCGATCTGGCGATGCCCCTTTAGAGCCACCTGGTCCTGCAACGCTCTCATGGGGCAGGAGAACGGACACCGTCGCAGCTCTCCGACGCACGCGGCGGCGGACTCCTGAAACGACTGCCCAAGCATACAAAAACGCAAGGTATGGCGGGTATTGGTATCCGACGCTGGACGGCGGACCAAGTGATACGACGTTGCAGGCGCCAGCTGCTGCTAAGCAGGAAGACAACGAAAATGTTCCTGCGTACCCTCCGCTCGACCCTCTAGGCTGGAAAAACACCCTCAAGTCATCCTTTTGGCAGGCTGTGGACGCCATGACGGGAAATAGACCCCCGGACCCTGACCCCGGTGCGGCGAATGCCGGAAGTGGTTCCAAGTTCACTCCTGCACCTCAACGGGTTGCATCTCGACGGTCACCTGTCTCTCCCACCCGTCCTGCCACTGCTGGATCCCAAGAAACGGAAACCAAATATGAACTGACACTGCCAGATGAGTCTGTCGCTATCCAAGCAATGCCTCAGAACTCGACCCCTTCGATCTTCGGTAGCTTCCTAACAAGAAAGAACGAATCGGGGTTACCTCATATAAGCGAAGGCGCCGTAGGAAGAGTCGGTTCCCTTCTTCCAAGGGTTTCTCATCTCAATGGCGACCTCAGCGCAAGCACCCATCGACGACATCCAAGTTCCCTCAGAACCGACACCGACACCGTGTACTCGACAGACTCCGCGGCCGCGCGCGCCAACCTGCGCAAGTACGGCTATGGGGACTCGATTCCGTCCAGTTGGTCGGCTTTAGGGGCGACCCGGGAGTCTCAACTGGACCTGGACCGTACGTATCTACCTCTACCTAGACCGATACGCAGTTCGAGTCCTAGCCCTCTTTCCATCACACCGTCGCAGCTTACGTTGGAATCGGGGCTTCCGTCGAGTTCCGTGAGCACGCGCACGCGCACACGCATGTCGATGCATTCCGAGAGCGACCTCATCGGTTCGGACGCCAGCATATTGCGCCCCGGTAAGAATGCGAATACAGCGAGCTACGGGGAAACGACGACTAGTTCCGTGTCCAGCATGTCGAGAAATGGTACGATGCAGTCCGGACACAGTACGATTGCCCACGGAACTGTACCCCTGCATTCTTCGTCCACGACCTCGAGCATGCTCAGTCGCAAGAAAGGCGTCACTACTAGGCGGAAGCGGCCTAGACCACCTCCGCGTGCACCGTCCAGCGCGTCATCCGTGCAGTCGATTGAAAGCGGGCTTTCTATCAGGGAGGTGGCAGTGAGGAGAGCGTTGTTGGAGAGACGGAAGAAAGTCAAGGCGGCGGAGAGCCTAAAAGGTCACGAGGAC
>JBBPSD010000549.1:0-21630 GCA_038093415.1 Xerocomellus chrysenteron | reverse complement strand
GGCGGCGAGATGGGGCTGTGATGCGGGGGACTGGGAGTAGGTCGGATGATGCTGGTAGTAGGGGGTAGGCTGGGGAACAAGGCCAGACGGGTGGGAGGTGCGTCTGTCAATCGTCTGCGGGTAATAATGATTCACGGGCAGGTGGTACGGCACACTGTGGACGGGCGGGGCGTAGTTGGGATTCACCCCCGCCTGGTGATGATGGGTCGTCGACGGACGGCCAAAGATGGACTGGTACGCCTCGTTGCGCTTGTCTGGCTGACGTGGGCCAGCTGGTCGCTCCATCGTGACTGGCAGTGGTCGGCGTCGTCGGGCGGATCGAGCTCGCAGCGGTTGTCGTGCGAGCGACCGTGCGCATGGAAAACGCGCGACAACGAACTGCCCTGTTTTGGAACCCGACGCTTTCCCAGCGCTATCCACAACGACGATCTGAGCGAGGATCTCTCTATCATCATTACTAGTGTACCTGTATGCTATCACGACCTCCGTCCCCACGCACGCCCACCCAGCTCCTCCCAGATCTCTCCCGCGCCGACAACGACCCGCTCCTTGACGCTCTGCACGCTGTCCAGTGCGGGCCGCACGTCCAGTGCAAAGACGGGCTCCCCGTCCGGTGTAGCGGGAGCCGAGTAGTAGTCGATCACGTACCGTACCTCTTCCCTTGTCCGTGGTCTCCGAACGATCCAGTCGTGACGATCAAACGGAGGCTCCGTGCTGTGACCCGCGTCAGTTTGCGCACACCCACCACGGAGAGAGACCTACTTGAACCGTGTGGGCAGTAGCCATCCGGCAAACATCCAGAACCGCGCCTTCGGGGACATCTCCCCGGGCCTGCCCTTGAACTTGGCGAGATGCGGCTCCTCGTCTCCAGGCCTGCAGGCATTTTGTCAGTCGTCACCCGGAGAACCGAGAAACTTGTCCTACTGAGCGACGCGCTTCTCCCACTTTAACACTTCACCCCAAGCACGCTCATTCAGAAAATTGTGAATCTCGACCATTGTCTCTACATGCTCTACAGGCGTCTCCCATCCCTTTCTAACCAGCGCATTATAGAACTGCTGGGGTGAAGGATACTCCCATGTCCCTTTCCCTCCAGCGTCGGCAGCGCGTGGTATTGAAGAGAGACTGCGGTCCGTCGGAAGCTGGTCGGAGTTGTCCAGCGGTGTCTGGGGAAGGGAGGGCATTTGGTTGAGTGGGTTGAGTGGTGTCGACTGCGAGTGTTGGATTGGGCAGCCCGAGGAAGGCTCTGACCGGTGCATCGGACAGCCCGATGGCGGCGACGACGAGAGCGATTGACCCATGAAAGCGGAACAGAAAAAACGGGTGGTACACGTGACGGCTTGTGTGTTTCCCACCGCCCCCTAAGCAGAAAGGCTCTCAACCTTTCCGAGATATGTCGGACCCGCCCAACGAGCGCGAGGTAATTGATGTCGACGACTTAGACCTCTTTTGCACCGGCGTACGCCATTGCGTTCGCATCGATCGTTCCCCATCACCGCGCCTCAAGAAACGCTCACGCGACCGAGTCATCATCCCCCTCGATTCAGACAGCGACGACTCGGACCCTCCACGGACCCTCCCACAACTCAAGTCGTGAGTGTACCGCCCATCGCGTCACCGATTAACCCATTGCAGCCCTCCGGCTTGCGCATCTCGCTGACGCACGCGGTGCCTCAACAGACATTCCCCATCTGGTCCTCTTCCAGCAATGGATCACTATACCCAACTCCAACGTATCACACAATCGGTCTGTCCAGTTCACCATCACAACTCGACAAGTCTGACACACCACCAAAGGAATTGGCTTCGCGGACAGCGCTTCATGACGGTCGCCCCACGAAGAAGCGCGCAACTGACGCCATGAAAATGGCTATGGATGCTGTAAAAATGCATAATGAACTGAAACGCAAGGAACGCGTTCCAGAGGTTATCGAGATCTCGTCCGACAGCGAGACCGAAATATGGCCTTCCAAGGTGCGTCGCACGACCCGTCTACGCCGCCAGCCATACGGATCACATCACAGAGGCAAAAACTAGACGAACATGTTGCATCACCATGTGACACAGATGGCAGATCCGCCGACCCCGGGGACATACTAAAACTGGAAGCCGAATTCTCCCGTGCTGAGCTTCATTCGCCCAGCCCGCCTGATTCGGGTCATTCTGATGACGACGACGAAGATTTCCTGGCCTCGCTGGATATTTCAAACGAGGCAAATGTAATGTGGCGTGTCGTGGGTTTCAAGTCGCATTGCTCATGGACTTGTTTCGTTACAGTGGGTTCCCCCACCGGAAAGAAACAAAGCAGAAGATTTGACGCCGATGCACTGGTCGGATAGTAATTTATCCAAACCACAGTCCCTACCTCCTTTCCATCTTCCTCGAAAAAAGCCTCCTGTCGATTATCGTCATGTTCCACTTGATTGGGTTTCAGTGGGCCCATGGGGAACAGTGAGCACACAACTGCTCGCTCGATTGAATTTGACTTTGTCTTATGCAGCGCATACTAGATGTCTAGGAATCACGGCACCACCCGGTTTCCAAAACCATTTTATCATGCGCGGAGACAAGAGCGCCTTTTGCCTCGGCGTCCACCAAACCTTTATTACGAGCAAGGGTACACCAAGCTCCAGTTGACTGCAAAGTACCCCCACTTGACATCCGGATGCAAGTGTTGCACGCTTGATCGAGCTTGGGTGTCCAGCTTACCTCGGTCACATAGCGGTCAATAAAATCATTCAGGCGCAAGGTACTGTAGTACTTGGCGCTGTGGTGGAAGGTGGTGTGGAAGATTCCGATTCCGATGATGACGATGGTCGGTACTAAACACAAGTCTCCAAGTCACGGACTTAGTGCATTTTATTTACTACAGATCGGCCTCCGCTCCCTCCGGAGAACAGGGTAGGCTCATTGGTCGTATATCATCATGGACGAGGTAAGGTTGTATGATACTCCATGGTGCACTTCAGTGAGGTTTCTGAACTAGTACATGTGGCACCGGCGCATTGTCACCGACGCGAGACATCTCGCGGTGAGTAGTCGTCCGCTTCGAGTTCCCAAGGATTTCACCAAGGTTGCTGGACTATCACAGGTCCAGTAATGAAGTACTACTCTGTCTACGATATCGCGTTTAATCCTCGCAAGTAAGTTACATGCGATAATTCGTGTGTGTGAATACCTTACAACATCACCAGCCCAAAGCAGTTTGTGTCCTCGGGCAACGATCTCGTCGTGCAAACGTGGGAGATACTTGACCCCGATGATAATGACGAACGCAAGGGTCTGGATGCCATGTGTCATTGTGGGTCTACCGTACTGATCGATGATGCTCGTTCTTTTCCCTAACTCGAATACAGTCACATTTGATTCCAGACCGCAAGATTTAGTGTATTCCCCTGATGGTTTGGCACTGGCAATTACATGTCATGACGGGTATGTAGTGTTGCACGCTTTACCCATTCACATCTCAACAAATGTCCTACAGTACCGTTCGGCTGTATTCTCAGGACCTCTTCGAGGACATGATAGATTCACATTTTCCATTCAAAAGGTTTCTTGTAGCACCAAAAGGGTCTGGCCACGCTGCTGGCTCCACCCTGTGGGGAGAGGGGCCTTCGAAGCACCTGTTATTCACGTCTTCCGAACCAACAGATAAGGACGATTACAGCGGCTTTCATCATGCTTTCGATACTTGCAGAGGGACTCAGGCAGTCCAGTTTGATGCCACGGAAGCCGGAGACGCTACTGCCTTAAGTCCCGATGGGACGACGCTTGTTTTGTTCACGTGGGGCAAAGATAGCACACATCCCGTCCGCCTCTACGATGTTCGCCGCAAACAAAGAGAAGCCTACGAGACAGAAGAGCTCGAGAAGTTCCAAGTACGACCAGTCATTGGCTCCAGTCAGGGACTAGGTGACACAGAAGAAGTGAATCAAGCTTCATTTTCACCTGACGGGCGGCTCCTCGCTGTCGCGCGGAATGACAATGCATTGCACGTCTATGATGTGCGTGCGCTAGCGCGCGGGCCACTCTGCCGATTTGAGCACCACGATTCAGATGCTGCGGGCGGTGGAGGGTTTGGTGTTATCGCAGCCAGTTGGTTGCAAGGCAGGGATAGGATTGGAATCGTGAGTGGGGGTAATGATGGTAAGTCCCCCATTCAATAGATTTGGTCAAATCAGTCGGGGACTAACTCCGTGACAAGGTTGCGTACGGTTGTGGGAGCCAGCGCTAGGAAGCACAGATGAGGTCCAAGGTGCTGTCATTGGGAGGACTGACTTCGACGTTTCCCACTTTTCTATTGGGGATCGGCAGAGGGGAGAGTTCCCACTAGTCATGTACGTATCAGTGACTTGCACGATGGCATGCGTCTCATTCCCCCCCAGCAGCGATTTCGGGGGTGGAATGCACACGTACGATTTCACCAATGGGGATGGGATCCGAATCTAGAAAGCTGTTGGGGTGCCGAGGGAGCGAGCCACCAGACAATACGTTTGAATGATTGTAAATTAATACTTTTATTTCAGACATAACGCACTTTGTAGCGGTAGATTGGATAGTCAATTAGCGGTTGTTGCTGTGTGGAACGAGGAGGACAGGTCGTGCTGACTGCAGCGCACATACTGTAACTAAACTCCCTCACCGGGTGACCGTTGTTTGGACAAGTAAACCAGCTCCGAGGTCGTGAATTACTTCCGACCATGATCTCCAGAAACCCGTAAAAAATTCGACCAACACATGAGCGAGCACAATAAAAAGAGGTCCGTGCGCTGTAAGAACACGGAGGTCGGACTTTGAAGGTACAGGGTGGTTCAACAAAACCATCGCGTCGAGATGAACCACCCCCATCTGTTTTCCTTTCATCCACATCTCCATCCCAAACCCAACCGCATCTCTAACTGATGTCTGACAACGAGGGAGCGACTAAAAAGAGTGGCTATCGCCTCGAATACGCGAGCTCCGCTCGCGCAAAATGCAAAGGTATGTCGAACTCGCCTTGGTCACCACAAATCACGCCAGACGCTGATTTTTTCTCTCCGTGAAGGCGCCAAGCCTTGTTCAGGTAAGAAAGCGTTCAGTGCAAGTGTGAAGTCGAGGTACAACAGGTTTCTAGGAACTCCCATACCCAAAGGCACCCTGCGCATGGGCTCCGTCGTTGACATCAGGGGTAACACCAACTTGTGCGTTCCCGCCCCTCTCCTATGTGTCGTTCTGACCTACGCCCATTCCCTCCGTCGTTCTGTAGTGCATGGCGTCATTGGGGATGCACTACTCCAAAGATCATAACTAATATGAAGGCCAAGTTCTCCAATGCTGAGGACCTCGACGGGTTCGAGGACCTCAAAGAGGAAGACCAAGAGCGTGTGCGACGTGCATGGGAGGAAGGGCGAGTCGCTGACGAGGACATCCCCGAGACTGCACGAAAGCCAGCCGACGCAGAGGACGACGAGAAGCCCAAGAGGAAGCGTGCCCCTGCCAAGAAAAAGGACGAAGCTGAGGACGAAGAAAAGCCAAAGAGGAAACGTGCAACCAAGTCAAAGAAGACTGACGAGGAAGCCGAAGACGAGGCTGAAGCTGAGGATGTCGAGGAAAAACCCAAGAGTGCCCCTGCTAGGAAGCCCCGCGCGAAGGTCCGCGCCACAACTCATCATTAAGTGTTGTCTTCATATATCTTCCAGAAACGCGAGGAGGAAGATGGAGAGAAACGCAAGGGGGCCACTCGACGGCAACCTGTTGCCAAGAAGGCCCCTACAAAGAAAAAAGCTGCTAAGGTTAGGATATCGCGAATTCGTGGAGACGTACATCAGCCTGAGTTTTCTTATCACCTATTAGGATGAGTCCGAAGCCTCGGGCGAGGATTTTGAGGAGGAACTGGCTCAGGTGGAAGATGAAGAGGAGGAGGACGTGGAGGAGCCTGCCAACAAGAAGAGAAAGGTTTGCACACTGTAAATGTTTCTTTTCGCGGTCTGATGCATTGTAGCGTCCTGCATCAACGAAGCAGGCTGCTGTTGCCAAGAAACCGAGGGCTACATCATCCCGAGCAAAGAAATCCAAGGCAGTTGTCGAAGAAGATGAAGATGACGAGTAATTGTGCTTTTAGGGAAAATTCTCGTTTGCCGTGTTGTTCATTTATTGTCGTTCCTCACTTTTTTCAACATGACCCAATGTAATTGCACATCTTCAAGCGCAAGGTCTTGTAGCAGAGTATGGTTACGCTTTATTACAGTTCATGTGTTCTTATGGTTCAACGTTCAATGTTTGGCAAGACTCCTGTGAGTGAATTCAGTGAGGACGATCGACTCGCCCAACATTATCATGTAGAACTTGGTCTTTCATTGCTTCGAGATTATTTAACCTCCCAGTAGACTTCTACATCCTTTCGTGTGCAAGATACAATTCTGAATTACAACGCCATTAAAGTTTCGCGTTGAAGTTCAACCCCTTGCCGCGGCTGGTACTCGGATTCGACGCAGGACTAGAGCCGGCGAATAGTTCGTAGAGCTCCTCGGCTGCTTTCCTGATCTCCTCCGCAAATTCTGCATTGGGCATCTCGGCGCGAGAGGTGATCGTGAACTGGAGGTAATCTGTGGTCAAGAACGTCCTCACGTAAGTATCCATTCATCGAACGTGGGACGAGGTGGGCACACCATCGAATCCAGTCATGTAAGCCACTCCAAACCCATCGGGGACAACTTCACCCCATCCATACGCTCTGAAGTGCTTACTGAAAATGGCGCTGGTAGATAGTGTCCAATGTGAGGAGCGGGTGTAGAGTGGGTCTGCAAACAATGCTGGTGCAGGCAAGGAGGGTGGTTTGGAGAGGCGAAGACCTTGAACAAGACGAATCAGTCGACGTACCAAGGGAGGCGTGAGCAACGAACCTAACATGTGTCTGTCCACACCCTCGCCTATGGCGGCTTCTGAGGCAAGTTGTGTGTGCTTCTTAACCGCGTCTCTCAACAGTCGCACTTTCTCGTCCCTCGTTGCTACGTCGATGATCAATCACCGAACACAGTTAAGCTCGCCACGGAGCCAGAGACGTTGTCGCAACTCACCTGAGCGTCCCAACATTGCCCGCACGAACGCAACACATTCATCGCTTACCGCCCTAATGGTTTCCGTGCGTCCCTTGTAGAACTTCCTAGTCGTAGCAGCCTCGTATGTACCCACAGGCCACGGTGTGACTCGCCCGTTTTCGCCACTAAATCGTTCCGCGAGTCGTGCATATGCAACCTGCACAACCATCTGAGCCCATCCGTCAGGACCCACACCAAACGACTTGATCGCAGCTTTGCCGTAGTTCGTCCTGAGGAAAGAAAGGGACTGCGAGGAAGCAAGATCATGCAGGAACTGTTGGGATTTCGATATTGCTTCATGAATTTCAGGGATGGGTGTCAGATTAAACTCCAGAGGTTCCGGGGTTGCAACAATGGAGGCTGAGGGCAATAACTGGAAATCCGACTTGGGGTCTGCTAGGAAACCAAGTAGCTCGTCGCACAAGCGGACAGTGGGCGTCCCATCCATGACACTGTGTTCTCCCATCAACCCTGCGACATTGTTATCAAACACTACGAATTGGAGGGGTTTATCGACGTAGCGCGAGGAAAGAGCTCTTGAGACGCCCGTTGGATTTGTAGGGGACTACGCGGAGCAAGGTAATTGTATGTTTAGGCGGAGGGGTGACAGTAAACGAGGTGTCTTCAGCCACCAAAGACAAGGATACTCACTGCGAGTGTTCCATGCCACATGGCCCTCGAAACGTCTACATCGTTTTCTGGAGGTGGTGTGGAATCGTCTAAAGACACCATAAAAGCTGATGAATGAATCTCGCGAAGGAGAGCTGCGTTCCTGGGAATAGAGGATAAATGTGCGAAATCCTAGATTCATGTCAGATCTCAGAAAGCTCGAAAACTGGATGATTGCTAGCGACAAAGAAAATGCTGTGGAACACACACCTTTGCCCATATATCTCTATTGTTAGCGGTCAAGGCACCAATTGCAGGATATTCATCTATACTGTGGTCATATATATATTGAAATTGGCTGTGGTGCAGATACGAGAATTATCAGCGGAGGAACGAGAATAATAAGACTTTGCAAGAGATGGCGTTGCTGTGCATTTTGGAGAACATATCCCCGACATGGCTATCCCTGGAGGACAAACCGCACCTAATTAAATCACCCATGCCGACCACTTTACCCCCAACTTCAGCCTTTATCTTCCAAAAGCGATTCTTGCGCATGACGATGATATGCCCGAGATCGTCGTGTGGGTTTGTGCTACCAGCGTAAGAGACACTCCAGTCGACGCCTTGTGTACCTGGGACACGGCAACAGTCAAACATCCAGCTAAATTGAAGTATAAGTGAGGAGGTGGGAGGAGCGTAGGGTGCGACAGACCGGTAAGTGTCCATGCAGAGTTGGGTGTCTTTGATCGCGTCAGGGGCTAATTGACCCGAACGAAGGTTCTGCCTGAACAACATGGCGCCGCGAGCGATGCCAGCAGCACGAGCGGCGGGTGTCTGTGGAAGATGTGCAGGCTGATGATTGAAACCGTCTATAGAAGGAAGGGAGTGATGATGAGCCCTAAGGAGTGGTAGTAAGCTTACAGTAATACGAGACATTGACCACGACCTAGAGGATGGATGTAAGAGAAGAAACGAAAGAGAGTTTGGAGCTGACAGAGTCTCTGTAAGCAAGATAGCCCAAGTCGTCCCACCACTCCTCCAGCCAATGGTCTCTCTCACTCTTGCGCTGGAGGAGTAACTGCTGAAGGGTGGGACCGGGGCCGTCGGGGCGCGCAAAGTCGTCAATCTTGCGGCATACGGAGACGAACTCGAGGGTAGAACGGGCGAGAGGACGCAATGAATCCTTGAGTCTCTGAAGAGTAGCGGGAAGCGAGGGGACAGGGAGGGGCGGGAGGGTAGATGGCTGGTGGGCAAAGTTGTGGATGGGAGGGGCGAGTGCCTTCCAGGTTGGTGGGCGAGCCTGCTGGGACATGGAACGGCGAGCGACTCGAAAGTTGAGCCCCTTCATCATGGATCGTATTTCACATGCAAGCGAGTACTGACCACCCATGTATCAATCCGGATTGTGGCAGTGATTAAAATAAAATAATTATGCAATGCGGGTCAAAGACAGAAATTCAATTTCAGGACCATCATCAACAAACTAGTAGAAGTAACAGACTAATGAATAATCTGCAAGGGCCATCGAGTGGCATAGCCCGCTACGTTCGCACGGCATAGTAAACACGAGCTCGAGCGAATTCAGGCACAGCAGCGCTGTTCGATACACATCCATCGTACATTCCGTGCTACATGACCATCATCTTACTCTCAAGTACCTGTGTCTTACAATAGGCCTCATCACCACTTGTCGAGTGTCATGCAGGCTAATCATAGTCTACAGCCGATCATCAATGGGTGAGTCATGGCAACAGTTAAGTGCTCACCCAATCATCTGTGTATGATTGTGGTCTGCACAAGTGCGTGACACAATCTGACATCCACATAGCTTATGTCGGCAAGCATCTCTTCTTCATGGTCATACTTGAGGACGAGGATGCCGCCCTTCCACAATGGCAAGCATTCAATGTGACTCATAGCTCTTTCCGGCACACATTGAATGGTTGAGGGTTGGATGCCTGGCAGGTGCTGTACATGACCAAGGTGAAGGGGAGGAGAGGAGTGTTGATCAGCAGGAAACGATTGAACACCATTTTCTTGAGGACAACATGCCCATTGTTGTATTCTCCCATCCTGACCCAAGGTGCAGTGCAGGTCAAGTGCAGGTGTATGATAAATCGTTTGTGACATCAATGAGCATGCCTTTGTCACAGTTGATGCTGAGGTAGAAGCCTTTGACATAACTGCAATGGAACTGCAGGCGGTTTTGTCAGCTCAGTTTCTGTACGATAATGACACGGTCTCATGCATGGTCCCCATCCACCTGTGCAGTTTCAGCTTAGATGGATCAATTGGTAAACAAATTATGCTGATGATTGCCAAAAATAAATGACAGCAGATCACAATCCTGCATGCAAAGAGAGTCCAAACTGACGGGGTCGAATCGGAAACCATCTCCACTTCCTCATCAATGAAGGGCTCAGTGTACAAATTTGGTATAACCACACAAAACAAAACAAACCAAACCAAACCAATCACAACCTCAGCTTGAGCATCACAAGCCGACACACCAACCGTCCACAGGAGCAATGCATTGAACAAAATGTTAAGGTGCTGACCATGCCAAATTGCGAAAGACATGGTGACTGAGGGTGGTATGTACCCCCTAAACAGTTGGTGGCAACGAGGGAAAATAAGAGGCTGTGGCAAACATTACAGTGCAGTGATGGAGAGGAAGAACCCCCTAAACCTGGCGGCAAAGGTGGCGATGTGGGAAACTAAGAGGCAGTGTCGAAAATCTGAAAACTCTGCCAAACGGCAAATTTAGTGAAACACACAAACCCACTACTTACATAGCGGGAATTAAGACATCGTGGAGTGCGAGGCCTCAGCCTGATGCCTGAGAACTGAACTGCCTGCACTGGGCCTTGTTCCACTGGCTGTTGCACGTCGTGCTGAAGCACCATCACCAGCAGGTGACGCTGACATGTCACTGTCAACTTGAACTTGTTTGAGTCTGCGTGATGGGTACATATGCGGTGTGGTTGTCGTGGAAGTGACCGACCAGGTGGTTCGGATGTGCAGTGTCAGCGTAGAGTTAGAGGACTCGGAGGGCTGATTGTTGACGTTGACATTTTGAGGGGCATGATAATTGAGTAAATTTCCACTTTGCCATTGAATACTTCGAACGTGACGCTAGGACTGGGTACTGTGAGCGTGTCTCGCAGATTCAAGTTGGACGGTCATGAGCGGAGATGGGCACGGATTCTGAGGTGAGTCGCAAGTGTAAAATACAGTCATGCACGCGCCCGGGCCCTTGTCATTTGTCGCTGTCCGTTTCTGAGGCGGTTGGCCATTTCTGCGTGGTCGGCCACTGTCCTTGGCAGTTGGCGTGTTCTTGGTGAATCTGGGCTGTCCTGGCTTGCATTTTTCAGGGGCAGGTCCATGCACAGTGTCAGAGGGCATGAAGAAGGACAGCATGAGACAGTACTGCCCGTATCAGCAACTTGCGACATAGGTTAGGCCATATCATGGCACGAACCGGCCCATATGAGATGCGGCAGATTCTGACTCTCGAAACCTGAAACCATTCATCCAGGCAGAATGCATTATAAAGGAGCATCAGATTGTCAAATAGCGTCTTCCATCCACATTTTCTACAGCACCTTGGCTCGGAGCTTGCACAGTCGAGACTGTTTATCAGGATCCTCTGGCGACCCATCGAAATGGCTACCACTGACACTCTGATCACACTGCTTGCCTCCACAGTGATCGAGTCACACAAGGTAGACCATGCTGTCGCCTTACTCCTACTCTATGATTACACCCTTCAGCGAAGAGGTACATATTGCCAGACAATCATCATCTCATGCATTCCGAGCTTTGTTCCACAAGGTCGAATACTTCTAGACTGGTTCATGGTCACTCTCCAGGCTTCTCTACCTCACTGTAAGAGTTCTCTTTGCTCACTCTGTGTTTCTTTTTTCTTCCACCAAGCCCCACATCAGATCAAATATATGAGCCTCAGGTTTGCATTGTGAGCATGCTGCAATGGATGTCATGTGTACTCATCTGACGATTCATTTGTTCAGGTTCTCGGTCATCTGTAAGCCACCTATACCACTACCCTTTATACTGCTGATTTTAACACACATCTTATAGCCAATAATTTGACCATCCAAGTGAGTTGTTCTAGCTTTGAGCTTGTAAGTAATTTGATGTTCACCGCCAGCACACAACCTTGTCAGCTGTAAGTCGCTGCATCAACAGATATCATGTGTATTGAATGCACCATCGTGACACAGCACATTGTTTGCTATAGTGTTTATGATCAAGCTATTCATCTTCATTCTTCCCATTTCCACACTCTGTCAATGTATGTCCTCTTCCTGGGGCAAGTGATAGCAGCTAACATGATCATTAGTGTTGTTACCCTTCAAATTTGGTTCCTTTTCTTTTGTAATCCTGTGGTCAAGGCCTTTGCTGTTTCCCTTCTGATTGCAGCTACCATTGTGACTATTTCACTGGTGGCAATGCAATGCAATACATACACCATTCTTTATCCACAACTTTCCTCATTGAGCTCACTTGCATGGGTCCATTAATCAATAATACTGTCAGTTTTGTGCTCAAAGTCTATTGCTTCCTCACAAGGTCTGTCAAAATACAAACCGATTTACTTTTATGGGGCTTTGTAAAGAGTACATTGCAGGTAATTGATGTTTGTGTTCTGACGTCTTGTGCACAGGCATGTTTATGTATGTGTTTGCATTGGATAAACATCACTTTCTAGTTCTTGAGTAACATGCATACTAACACAAGTGTTAGTGTCTCTTGTGTTCAGAGTCGTGGGCTTGGCGAGGCTATAGTGTAGATTTATTGCAGTATGTTATGATAGCTATCATATGAGTGTTCTTGCAGAATATATGTTAGTGAAAAATTGCAATACCACCCTCGCCCCATTAGAACGTGTTTGCAATACCACCCTGCCTCCTGCAATACCACCCTAAAGACCTTTTGTTTCGCCTTGCAATACACCCCCTACCGCCCCTTCGCTTTCGCCTTGCAATACTACCCTTCCCGCCAGTCAGCGCCTTTTTGCAATACTCCTGACCCTGCCCCCGACCCTCATCCCGCTCCCAGCTTCCCGCTGTCGGTCAGCATCTGCCGCTCCTTCACTTTCGCCTTGCAATACCACCCTTCCCACCGGTCAGCGCCTTTTTGCAATACTCCCCTGACCCTCACCCCGCTGCCAGCTTCCTGCCGTCGGTCAGCGTCTACTGCCCCTTCACTTTCGCCTTGCAATACCACCCTTCCCGCTGGTCAGCGCCTTTTTGCAATACTCCCCCAACCCTCATCCCGCTGCCAGCTTTCCGCCATCGGTCAGCGTCTACCGCCCCTTCACTTTCGCCTTGCAATACCGCCCTTCCTGCCAGTCAGCACCTTTTTGCAATACTTCCAACCCTGCCATTCACTTTCACCTTGCAATACCACCCTTCCCACCTCCTACCCGCCGTCGGTGAGCGCCCTTTTGCAATACGCCTGACCTGCCATTTACTTTTGCCTTGCAATACAGCCCCGCCATCTCTTTCCCTCATCGGTACCCTCCTGCAATACCACCTTGCCATCTCCTCGCATTGCATGCTCTTGCAACATTGCCATCCCTCATATGCATTGGGCCATCTTGCAGCACCACCCTTCCTCATTCCCACTTCAGTACGATCTTGCAATACTGCCGCCATCCCTCATACATGTCGGGCCATCTTGCAGTACCACCCTTCCTCGTTTCCACTTCAGTACGATCTTGATATCGCCCTCCCATCACTTTTCAGCACTGAGGCCCTCTTGCAATGCCATTTTCTCTCCTTTCCATGTCAGGGCCATCTTGCAATACATGCAACACCGCCATGCCACCACCCCTTCCCGCTATCAGGCAATCTTGCAAGACTCTCCTTTTATCAGCGTTGGGGCCATCTTGCAACACTCCTCGCTAGCTCGTCTCCATGTTGCTATGTTGCAGCAGCTCCATTACATACATCCCACCAGCGTTGTCTTAGTCACCTTTGTACATTCTGAACACTGAGTTGCGATGGAAGACTATCCCTATATCATAAATCCTGTATGATATCAGTAGTGATAGTCATCTGAGCAACAGCCACCACAGTACACTTAAAACACTGAACAGAATAACAGTTCAATCATTGACTGACGTTACATGCACCTAACAGGATGCAGATCAGGGATAACAACAAAATTGATTGCATCGTTTACATAAGAAAAATGCTATAGAAACCCATCCCACTGAACTTGCCCTGCCCAATTCCCCTAGGACGTTTTTCGTTTCCTACCAACTAGGTGAGATACTATATTCGAAGAACAGGTGATTACTTACTTGTGCTTTGACGGCGCATCGTCAGCAGGCTCTGAGTCCGCTGCCTGTTTGCGATTCCTTTTGGCGGGCATATTTTTGTCAGAGCCCAGTTCGCAGGCAGGTTTCTTGCCCTTCATGTTCGATCTGGTTGCGGGAGGGGGGATATGGTTCTCTTTACCAATATGATTGTCTCGATCGGTGCACTTGGACGGAACAGGCTTTCTCTTTGAGCACCCTGACGAAGGTGTGTGTCCATTGTCATCTACAAGGTGTGTTTCTTGTGTGTTGACCACACCAGGCTCAGTTGGGGGGAGAAGGGGTGCTGGTTGGACAGCAACATTTGCAAGAGGTTGGCGTGGCCGAGACGCTGGCTCTTCTGGCAATGGGACCACCACAGGCAGCTGAGGGGACTGGGCAGACGTGAGAGGTGGGGGTGCCGGTTGGACAGCAACATTCGCAAGAGGTTGGCGTGGCTGAGGCGCCAACTCTTCTGGCAATGGGGCCACCGCAGGCAACTGAGGGGACTGGGCAGACGTGAGAGACAGGGGTGTAGGAAGAGTTGGTGACTGAGAGGTAGACCCTGGCTGGACATCTTGCAGTGACGGTGTTGGCATTGTTACATAGGTGGGAATACCATCAAAGTTGTATGGACCATGAGAACCTCCATTTACAGTGTAATCTGCGGTGCCGAAGATGTTGAAAGGAGAGAAACTGAAGTTCGAGAAAGTGTCCAAATGCTGAGTTGGCTTGAAACTCATTCCGTTGAAGTTGTTGGTCATACTACCTGCCGGGTAATGCAGCGTGTTGGCCCCCATTCCGGACATGAACGGGTCATTCCAGGTGTTACCGAAGGTTGAGTCAGGAACGGAAAAGCTACTTCCATTTAAAAGGTCCATAAATGAACCCACAACCGGGAACGGACCACCTAAGACACCTGGATTATAGTATGCTGAGGCATTGTCATCTGGCATGCTGACTGGAGCTGAGACGGATCCATTAGATCTGAGGGCAGAAGCAAGGGGCGATGCAAGATGATGAGAACTTGCAAGATCATCGGAGGGAGGTTTTGTAAGACACGATGAAGTTGAAAATGCTACAAGATTTTCCGAGGCAGACAGAGCAGCGTCGGACGAAAAAGTAGACATTGCAAGATGATTGGAAGAAGGTGTTGCAAGATCATGATCATGTGAGGGGGCTGGTATTGCAAGATGTTCTGGAGCGAGTGAGGTCATTGCAAACAGAGATGGTGATGATGTAGTGGCAAGTGTTGCAAGATGGGATTGCAAGTTCGGTGTTGCAAGATCTGTTGTGAGCATCATGGTATATAAGAATCCATTGCTGTATTGCTCTCGTCCTCACCTTCATCTTTTCTTCCACTCCCCCCCTTATCGACTTCATTATCGTCAGTGTTGTCGTCATCGTCGCCATTGCCATTGCTGTTGACATCGCCCTTGCCATCGATCCCAGTGTTGGCTTCGCCGCCCACATCATCACGGGGCTGGCATCCTTCCTCACCGTTGCCACCATCGGCATCCGGTATGCTTGTGCCAGAGCCCTGCAAGTCTAAGGCTTGGGTGAGTGACTATGACCTTGCCGCATATCAAGCTTACTTACGAAACACCTGCGCCAAGTATTCGCTGAAGGCCTCCACCACAACGGTGTCAAAATCTGAATAGGCCTCGGCGAAGTCCTGACCATCACTCGTCTTCCCGGTGTGCAGGCTATTGAGATGGCATGTGAGTTGAGATGCTGAGCTCGTCGTACACCAATCTGACCTGGTAATGATATTTCCAGCTTGTGGGTCCATTGGATCAGGACCGCCCATTAAGATGGTAAATATCCACCCGGTTTGTTTCCCAAGGTGCTCAAGGACACGTAAAAGGGCAGCACCACATTGTTGGATATTCCTATGAAATAAAAGGTCAACAATAGTATCAAGTTAGCCACCAGAGTGCTCACCTGCGTTTCGTGGCTGGGTCTAGAGGTGACATTTCATCGTCGTCATCGTCGTTTGAGTCCTCACCTGTATCATCATTACCCTTCCTCTTCATGGTACTCTGCTTCTGTTCCTCGCACATCTTGTAGATCACTTCTTTACTTCGGGTGTCTCGTTTTCCCACAACTCGCAAATTTTCTTACTGCGGTCAGCGATAGACAACCCAGAACTGAGCTCAGGCAAGATTCGCGTCTTGTAGTGGACTTTGGAGTATACTTCCTATGGTTTCTTAGTACAAGTCTTAGGCTTGAGAAGCTCCCCGATGATCTTTGAAATCCGGTTATTGGCCAAATGGTTCTGACCAGCACCGGCATGCCAATGCATCCAACGACGAAGCTGTGACTGGTAGTTGAGAACAGCTTTCGAAACAACCTTAACTTGCTCTGGGGTCAGGTTGGCCTCAGTTGGTACACCTGGAAGCGCGAGGGGTCACTCTGGCCACCTCTGAAACCATTTCTGGTAAAGGGTAGACCAGTGTTTTGTATAGTTCCACCCGCCGATCTGTTTGAACGCAGTAAGCTCTTCCTGGAGGAAGGCTTTTTGGTCGTTCATAGTCCACTCGATTGGCATCTAGCAACACTCAGCGCCTGAAGGAGAGCTGAATATATATCGACTTACTTTGGAGAGAGATTGTGTATCCCAGTAACAGGACAGAGTTGGCGCGTATGTTCACTGAGATCTAGCAGCCATTAGTGCTTGGAAGGATACCGGACATCTATTGACTTACTTTCTAGAAAACGGCACGCTTTTTTGAGATGCAAGATGTGTAGAGAAGGAACTACGTGGTGAGTGTGTAAGGGAAAGCAGATGCATGGGTACGCGGAGATCTAGCCACTCACTTTAAAGAAAACAACACATCTTTTGTCAAAGAAAAGAGTTGGAGTAGGCGCAGCATAGAGAGGCAAACATGACGAGTGCACTTCTGAGATGCAAGAGTGAAAGGGATTGTGAGATGCGATAGTAAGGCTAGAAGGCACATGGGTATGCTTCAGAGGGCACATAGGAGTACTGGGGGGAGAACGGGTACGCACACAGGAATGGGCCAGAACTGAGACAAGTCTACTTAATAACCTGTAGATTAAAAGAAATTAATATTTGTTAGACTGGTATCAATGAGGTTCATACAACAGGAAAGGTCATTCGAGCATGCGTGATCCGCAAGTATATTGGTCTTCTTGAGATCCTGATCAAGGCCTGATTGAGGTATGCTTTTGGCTCACAGGACTGTAAACACTGTCATACTATTGCAACCCCAGTTTTGCCTAATCACCAAACAGTCTTACATTGGGAGCTACCTGGAACAACAATAAACCTTGAGACACAAGCTTCCTTACATCGTTACCCTCCATAGTGTTCAATAGAAGATCTTCGACCATTTTGATGATCGTGCAGATAGATTTCGAGAGTGCACTCTCCAGTGCCTCTGTCGCACCTGGTTTCCAGTGCTCTGAAGCTAGCTTCTGCACACGCGAGTAATGGCCCTCGACCATAGATAGCACATCATTTATTTCAGTGTAATTCCCCGAGGATAGGAAGCTCTCACAAAGGGCATTCAGCCGCTCGCACGATGAAGCGCCGATAAAAGTTCTGAGGTCAGATTCAACATCGGACTCAGTGTCTTGGTGTCCAGGCATCCTGCATTGTCATCATTAGAATATGTATGCATGAGTGAGCCATACCCACCTGCCCAATCGTCTTGGGAAAGCCAAATTGTTGTTCCTATGCTTAGGCCGTCCTGGACTTTAATCACAGTGAAATTTTGCACTATATATGAATCTAGCTGTGCTCACCAGCATAGCAGCTTGTTGTTCTTTGAAGAAGGTTCACCGATACTAAGCTGGATTGGCTGTTTTGCTCTACGTATTGTCCATCAGTATCAAAGCTGTAGTGATGAGCAATACTACTTACTGTGGATTGGATCCAGTCATTTTTCTTTCCCTGCATTTGTCTGACAACTTTCTGTTGATGGTCGCTTGATTTCTACATCCTTTACTAAGGCTTGCAGCATGAATGACATGGATTACTTACTTAGCATAATATGTTGCCTGGTAAGCTCGAGCGGCGAGTACTCATTCTTCTGGGGTTTGATGCAGTTTGGGGCGACCCATGTTGGCATGAGTAGGCGAGGGAAATGAGAGAAGTATGGGTTAACCAAATTAGCCTTACAAACATCAACACAGATTTTGAGGTAAAATCGGTTATAGCGATAGGAGTTTTATTCACAGACAACAATCACCATCCATACATCCAGTCTACTAACATAATAGAGTACACATTATACGCATTACACAGGTCAATCATCTCGGCATATCTCAGAGCAGTTATATCATGGCATGAAGTTGACCATTTGTACCATACACCATTATAATAGTACATGATCTAATAGTGACCAATCACAGGAGCGGAATGTTGGTGCTATGTAGTGAGCAATGTGAGTCAACGATCCCAGTGTCTTACTGCTCAAGCACTCAATGCTTGGATGGCCAAATTGTACTCACCTTGAGCTCACTGGGTGTGGGGACAGCACAGTAACTCCCCTTAGCATCTGAGTCACCAATAAGACAGGTTACTTTTGGTAATATTGTAAGTATGATCTGCGCTCGCAGAGAACCATTCTTCTACACTGAATATTCTGAAATAGAATCAGATTGGGTGGGTGGTTTCATCTAAATCAAACACAGCTGAATTTCCGAGGATTTGGATGGGCAGGGGCATGAACTAGCAAGGCCAGAACCACAGTTTTCATTGTGATGGCGACCAAGGAGAATACTTTGTTCATTTACGACACTCAAGAAAATTGCAATACATCCTACTTAGGCAATATAGTCCACAGCGTCATCATCAATAGCAGTCATCAGTAGTCGGGCCGCTGTTGCCATCGAGCAAACTTTTATGAAAATTGCACCCTCAATGTGATGAACATAAGGTGCAGCAGCAAGCCTGGGAATGAGTCAGATCAACTGGATGATTATGTCTGAATCAGCCTACCAATTAGCAATCACGCCCACCAATCTACCATGTGTAATGACATAGAAAGGGCCACGGGTTCCCTGGACTAGATGGACATAGACAATTCCATTATACTGGCTAAGCCCATGGTTGCTTGGCATAGTAACATCTAGGTTGCCTGGAAGAACAACAGGATGTTGAGCTATTGGCAACACGGAGGTCAGTGTACAGGCGAAGAAGTTATATGTCCTTACATGGGTTGGGTATCATCCCTGGTGCTTCCCAAAGTAATCTGCGGGCACGGAGATGGATTGCAGCAAGAAGGATGTCAACATGATGAATTGGGATATCAGCGCCCTGAATGTCAGAGAGGAGAGCTGTCGAGGGATATTAGCAACGACAAGGGAAAATCATACAACCTCAGTTTGGCTCTCACAGTCAACTGTAGCATGCACCACATGGGATGCATCATGGCCAATAGGGTGAGCGTTCGACATGGTTCGAAGTTGACGGTATACAAGACGACAAGGGGAATGAGTGACAACTATAAGGTCTAAATGGGTTTGTACCTTCTGCTGAGCATAAACCAGCTGACTGTGAAGTGCCTAGTCCCTGTGATTTTGGGCAATCATTATTGGAAGCAATAAGCTTCCTCAAGCTACATAGACAAAGTGAGAGCAGTTCAGATACGAAGAAGGCGGACTTGTGACCCACAGACAACTGTGAGAGTTTCGGAACATTCAGCTAAAGGTATAACCAACTCGAAGTCGATGGTGATGGCAGGAAATGGGGGAAATGGAGTGCAACCTGAAGAGAGCTGTGAGTTGTATCCACAGTGAATAGTATCAAGTTTGGTCTGATAAGCATTTGGTTAGCTTTGCATTTCAAACGTCTCCAGGGATTCAAACTACATTGTGATGCCAAAAGTTCATCATCATCATCATCAGGACAACATCTCAAGATTCAATCAGATTTGTCAGGCATGCTATCTGTGATGAAGAAGGCATACAAAGCACCAAAGAAACTGAAAATTGACTCAGCTGCCTCCAAGCCTGAGTCTGCCTCAGTCATACCTGATTTCCAGGATGTTCCTCCCTGTGTTGATGATCTCCCTGCAGGTGTCGACATCTCCATTCTGGTCAATCAAAACGGTCCAAGGCAACCAGCAGCCTCTGTGAGCACCACAATCTCTGGTATGATTTATTTTTATTTTTGTTTTTGGAAGGACACACTGCTCCTCATGTGGATGGAGGAGGATCGGGACGACTTCCTCCGTGAACTGATTCACTTGGAGGGACGTAATGGAGTTACAGCATGCTTGTTTTGCAAGACAGGGCCCACTATCTAGCATTGTGATGACTTCCTCGGGATCGATCTATATTGCAAAATGTGCATTGTGTCCAGACATGCAAGTCAACCCGTTCATTTAATCAAGGTGAGTGTTCTTCTATAGACAGTATTTCTAGGACTTAGATTTTTTAGGAGTGGTCAGGCAAATACTGGATTCGAAGATCACTCAAGGAACTCGGACTAGTAATACAACTCGGCCATTGCGCTGGGGAGGCATGCTATCTCCCCAAAATCCCGTATTCTGACAACTTCACCATCCTGGATACCAATGGCATACATTCAGTGGTGTTGCGGTTCTGTGGCTGTGAAATTGCTGATACCCCTGTCCAGCAGCTTTTGCGCTGCCGCTTATTTCCAGCAAGTATGCAGCAACCACGCACAGTGGCTACATTTAGTCTTCTAGAAGAATTCCACCTTCTTTCCCTCGAATCAAAGATATTGACTTATCAATATTACAATTCACTTGCGCGTCGCATAGACAATACTGGACTATTCCCAGTGAAGGTATGTATTCACTATATTCAACTTGATGATAATTGTCATGCTTTTCAGGATCGTTATGAACAATTTATGTGAATCGTTCGCGAGTGGCGGCCTGGACTATTCCCAGCGAAGGTATGTATTCACTATATTCAACTTGATGATAATTATCATGCTTTTCAGGATCATTATGAACAATTTATGTGAATCATTCGCGAGTGGTGGCATCTCAAAACGTTGAAACGATCTGGCCAGGGTCACGATCCAGCTGGTGTGTAGCGCACTCAAGAAGGTGAATGCTGTGTATTACATATGTCCCGCCTGCCTGCAGCCGGGCAAAAACCTCCCTGACAACTGGGATAAGGTATTGAAGGATAAACAGTACGTTTTGTTGGCCGCCATGCAATCGCTTCGCATTCTGACATGTTTAAAGGTGGCTTTATGCACTTTTTGTAGCGATTGATGCTAACTTCTGTTTGAAACGGAGAGCAGTATCAAATGATGATGTTGACCCAAGCCTCAGTCGAGGCTGGGGCTACTTTGTGGAGGAACTCTCTTACAAATTGTACCTTCGTGATCATGCTAACTTCCGTCAAGAGGTACAGTGACTCCAAAAAGCGTTACAATAACTAACCTCAAACTGGGGTGTGAAGCGCCCCGCAACCACCCATGGGAATCCCACTTCACTTTGGTGGGACCAAATAGAGTACAAACCCTTGGCTACAAACTGATCCCTGGGCCATGTGATTCGGCCCAGAGGTCGCCGAGATATGACAGCTTTAAAACAGCAATACCATTGTAACAGTTTTTGGACTTTTGTACTAGTGGAGGTATTTGGTATATATTAGTACTTGGTA
>JBBPSD010000548.1:0-21632 GCA_038093415.1 Xerocomellus chrysenteron | reverse complement strand
AGAGTCCTGAATACTTTGACCAGGATTCGATGGAATAAGACATACGGTCATTAAGTGAACAGGTGAACGGTGCAGTTTTTCGATCGTGACAAGCGGTTTCTCGTCGCCTCTGCCATCGTATATCCTAATAACACCAGAACTTTTCTCTGAGCTGCCCCTAAGAAGTAAGAACAGGACGACACGAAAGAACACCTAAAAGCTCACACTGCTAGCAGCCCTTGAGCCTGACCACGCCTGTGCACCCAGCAGCATGCATGTGGCACGAAGCCAAGCTTTAGCATGTTTATCATGTCTTTTTCCAGTTGGTGTCAGCGCAAATATCTTGATGCAAATGAACCACGCGCACCAAAGTTCACGACATCGAATACCTTTGCCGACCCATCCTCCGATATGCTGGCAAATAACTGACCATCCGCGCTCGCTGAGACACCCACAACCGGTGATGCGTGCGCTCGGAAGTGTTTTACGAACTCAATCCCCGTTTCTTGCTTCTTCCACAACTTCAAGTGACCGTCGATGGATGTGGTAATGAGGAAATTAGTCCTGTAACAAGAGTGAGCATCCTTGACGAGTTGCGCGTTCCCAAGACGCACTTGGTTATGACGCAGAAATTCAGCGCGTCCCGGTGCATGAAAGACTGGTAATATTGGTCTGCATTCGGAAGATGCTCGAGATATAGCTTTTCGTGTGGGAGGACTAATTCAAGGGAAAGTAGGCTCAGGGATATATCCAGAGCAAGAGTAGACGTGATATACTCACCTTTTCGTTTCTTCTTCACAGCTCCATTCGCATCGGACGGTATGGGCATTGGCCCGATGTCCTCGTCACTTTGGTCATTCGTAGATTCATCTGCGGCAGCTGCAACATTCTGCTCTCGTTCTCGCTTTCCGAGCACGGTCGCCTCGTTTTCTGAATCCGACATCACGCAAGCAATTGCTGAACGAAGCAGTATACGTGGGGTAGCTTGCTTCAGTGGACTTACCTTTTTAGGAAGTTATTTCCCATCACTCCGAATCGCGCGAGTATCAAGTGAGGAGTGGTACGATTAGAGAGGCGTATACAAAATCCATAAGTTAACGTAGAAGCTACATAACAATGCAATCCTTGTCCGTCTTTGACGATGCCTCCTTGGCACGCTGCGCCTCCTCCTCTGCCAGCAACAGTTTCTCCTGCTCTGTCAAGAGCTGTGGTTGTGTCAGCTCTTTCGCGATGATATTACTTGAATTCCAGACGTACCCCCTTCTTCGCTCGTTCCAGCATGGCCTTCCTCCTGCTTTCTCTTTCCGCTTTGGCGCGACTAACGATGTGTTGATATAGCAGAGTATATTATGCCGTGGAAAAAATAGATGGGGGAACGAAAGACAGAGGATCCAAAATTTTCGCGATTTGCGAGTTGGAAGGTGTTCGACAGTTGACAGGTGATGGTTTCCGTTCCACAGTTGGCGATGGCAATGGCGGTGATGCAGATGGGGATGGGGAGGTGCGGGAAGAAAGAGTGCTAACCGGTTATGAGTGTTTACTGAGCGACAAGGCCGAGACATGACATACCGATCACTCTTTGGGAAGGGGTTCTTCAAGGCAGCAATCTTCGAAGAGGTCGAAGTTCCGGAAGTTGAGGGCAGAGGGGCATGAGGACTGGATGCATTCGATGTCTGCGTAGTGAAAGTCTTTGCGGAAAGCCTGAAGCCTGACGATGAAGACGTGTTCTGTGGCTTGGAAGAGGAAGTTGCGGTCGACGTAAGACTCGAGCAGCTGTGGTCCTTTGGGAAGCGATGCTGAGGACAGTACTGCTTCCTGCAGGCCTGTGTTCCGCGTCAGGATGTGCTCGGATGGAAAGTAGGACGGAGCGCACGTTACAAGCGATCGGCGCATAGAGAACCTTTCCACATTTGCCTCGTGCACACACAGGCTGAGACCTGATCCTGCCGGATTTCCCCGTCATGACACTACATTCTGCATTGATATGACGTTCCATGCGGATGTTGGGATCCTCTCCGGGGGGTATAGCAACTGGGGTATTGCATAACGGGCCTAGGAATGTACGTGAGCAGCTGAGCGCGCGGGCGATATGGTGACTCACAACTGGGAGCAACACGATTATGCTTGCTTTCGTCGTATTGTGGACAGCGATGCGCTGCGACGAGAAAGTGCTCTCCGCAGAAACTGTTTGAACAGTGCTGACACTTGAACGGAAGGAAGTCGACGAGCAGACAAGAGGACTCGGAGCATTGCTGCCCGACAGACAAGAGCTGGGTATCCCGCTCAGCGTTGGTGTTGGACGCCATTGCAACTAGATGGTGAAAGTAAGGAGACAAGCGCGTTTATAAGCTCGGGACGCGCAAGCCTGCCAGTGCCAGGCTGTGCAGAACTCTCCACATCTTTCTACGATGCTCGTCGTGTCGTTTGTAAGCACAACCGACTCGCCATCCGTTCGCTGACATGACGTGCTCGACAGATCAGACACGGAGAGTCTCTCGACAATCTCGTGAGTGGCATCATACTTGGCCATACACTCGGCGCTCATCTTCCTGCAAGAAATCGGTCTGGGCAGGCCAGAGCGACGCAGAACTAAGCGAACTCGGTGAGTCAGCACCCATGAAATACCAGCAATTGACCAATCCAACTATCAGGCGTACGAGTGAGCAGAACAGATTGCCGCTTTCCGCTCATTCCTTATCTCCGCATCCATAGCAAGCCAAAGCTCTCGGTGAATCCTATGCCGATATCCGTCTTGATGCGATCATCACCTCAGACCTCAAGCGTGCCCATGCGACGGCCGTGGCACTCCTCGACGGCCAACCCGATCCAAAGCCATCCTTCAAAGTGGATCGCGACCTTCGAGAAGGAAGCTTTGGTGACGCCGAGGGCCGTCAGTTTCTGATGGGCCGGATTCCCAATAAATCACTCGATGATCATTTCAGAGATGGTCAATACCCAGTTTTATTTGACCGGAATGAGAAATTCCCCAACGGAGAGAGTTTGGACGACGTTGCCGTACGAGCGGAACGCTCCATTAAAGATCTTGTATTGAAACCCTACCTCTCTCGTGCCATTTCGTCCGGTGCCGAGGACATACACATTGCGGTGGTTAGCCATGGTCTCTGCATCGGCGAACTAATACCTGCTCTGCTGAAGCGGAACGACGGCGGTTCGCCTACCAAAGATTACAGAGGCTTGCGGAATACCGCTTGGACCAGGGTCACTGTACAAGTCAAGGTAATGTTTGGTCTCCCTCGACTAGTGCGTTTGACCAAGCGCGTGTAGCCTGGCGTGGAAGTACCACAGATAGTTGATGGGCTTGAAAACCTACCCCCCTTAATCGTCACGGTGACCGACGTGAACCGACACGAGCACACCACTAACGTCGTGAGTCACCCTCTTCACGAGGCTGTTCACCTTTCCTGATGATCGTTCTCAAGAAGCGTCAGAAGGGGATCGTCAAGCATGACAACAAACAGCGGAGTATTCGCGAATTCTTTGGCGGGGGTGGTGCGAAGAAGCCCGTCGAGGAGCTAGAGCACGCAGAGAGTGATGATGCAGGGATAGAAGAGCGCAATTAATCCACAGATGAGGTTACATGCAGGACCACGGAGAATCTGATGTGGAGATGAAGAAATTTCAATGACACGATACAGTGGAACTGACCTATGTAAGAGTTCAAGCATATGGGAGCAACTTTTTCAGGGTGGCTGTCTGCGATTGACTGGAGTACGTCATCTGAGCGAGGTTGTTTTTCCGTGCGGGCCTCTTTGATACATTCTTGTGCGAGTGGTTGGCGTGGGCCTGGATGGGTCAGTCGACCGAGTTGTGCGCGGACACGAAACACGGACTCGTTTGAATTTTCCGCTCGCGATGGCGCGCCATCTCTTTTTTGCGCCGCTGTGTGACTTGAGCTTTGGAAAGCTGGCGATGGCCGACGTCGAGAAGGACCGCGCTGTCGCGAGCAGATTCAAGAACATGGTCAAGAGGGTCGGGGTCACGTGCATCTCTGTCTCTCAACCATGACTGACCCGCAGGACGACGCCGATCGCGTAGGAACACTCTCACCGTCAGACCTCGCCGACGCTGATTCACACCGCAGATCCGCGCAAAGCGTCTTGCAAAGCTGCAGGCCGGGCGATCAAGCGCACCATCGCCCGAGGCTGCATCCGCATCAGTCCCTCCTCTAGCACCCAAGTTGGCTCAGCCAAAACCAGCTTTGCCATCTCCCCCGGTTGTCCAGACACAGCTACCATCTGTGCCACCCAAGAGGAGACAAGCCACAAAGCTTGATATACAGACTTGGGAAGATGAGACGCTCACACTGATATTCAAAGCTACACTCAAGGTACATCCTTTGGAACAGCTCGTCATCTCAGACATCTCACAACCAGTAGCGTCCAGTAGCGGAACGCAGCAGCTATGACATCGTGTGGCTCAAGAGCCTCGAAGCCGAACTTGCTTCAGAGGGATACCGTGAGTCGGGTTTACCTTTTTACACAACTAAACCGAGACATGGGCAGCTTCTACAATGAACCTCTCCGGGGACATTGCCGATCGCCTTCTTATATCTCGACTTGAGTTGGACCCTCAGCAAATGTCGTGAGTTCAGTTCACGCGTCCAGTCTATCTGTTACAGACCCCCGTCTAGGGATGACTTTGAATATGTTCCCGTGCTTGCGTCTCTCCCGTCACAAATGACTGTGTTTGAGTATTTGGTTGGCTGCTGGAAACGTCTCAATAGCGCAAAAGCGAACCTGATCAAAAAGGTTGGTGTAACCCGTGGCGTGTGTACGAAATGCTCATACATGGTCCCACAGAATCCAGTCATCGAGTTGCAGCAAGCGTCTGTCATCCTTGAAAAGATTCGAGATCTCCTCATCAGTTATGCTGGTCTCACTCTGCAAGATCCAGAAATGTTCCCCCAACCCTCAGGGTGCGTGTCAAACCGTGCATCACGCATTCACCACCGCTCTTATGCGTAGCACAGGCGAGAACTTGGTCCATCTGAATTTGTTACCTCGCTGTTGTCATTGTCTGCTCTCTCCACGCCACTCACGACCGCATCTTCCCCGAATCATGTCCTCTCTCCAACAGAAGTTGAGCCCTTCCTTCAAGACCTTGCTCGACGTTTCGAACCAGACAACGAGATTGATGACGTGCTTGGACCGGTCATACGACAATTGTTATTTCACCCGTCCCTTTTCAGACCCGAGGGCTTGGCAGGAGGTGACTCTTCCTGGCGAGGCGTAGTCGGTGGCTTGGAAGCACTTGTCTCCATCAAGAGCATAGCAACCATGTTTACTCGACTGGACGAGTGGAACCCGCCGCATGCTACGGCGTCTACGTTTGAGACGGTAACATTAATGGGTCCTCTATGTCGACTTGGGGTATTCAGCAGGGAATGGGTAAGATAAATCACATATTGTGTCGACATCATCACTACAGTTATTGCAGCCTGCTATTGCGCAAAGTTATTTCTCTGAACCCACCAAACGTTCACGGAATGACGTGGAGTCCTCTACCGCGAGTCTAAGGGGTACAGTGAAGAGCCTGCAGGTAAGTAGGTCATGTCACACTAAATATCGAGCATGTCAATCACCCACCCGCAGTCATCACTCTTTCAAATATTCAACACTCTCGTACGTGCATCTCCGGAGTCCAGGGAAGGAGTATTAGAGTACTTCGCTACCGCAGTCAAGCTGAACATCAAACGAGCCGGGATGCAGGTACATGGCACGCTCAGTTTTTTCTTGCGACGTTTTCATATGTGCTTTTTAGGTGGATCCACAAACGGTTGCAAGCGACAGCTTCATGGTCAACTTGCAAAATGTACTTCTTAGTTTTGCAGAGCCTTTCATTGACGCCCGATACTCCAAGGTTTGTCATACTCGATTTGGTAGTTCTTATACCTGACGACCCAGATAGATGGATCGCATCGACCCGTTGTACTTCGCTGTCTCGAATCGTATTGATGTGAGCGAGGAGACGCGCATCAAAGCCACGTCGGAGGAGGCAGGACAATGGGCAGAAGCAAATAAGGGCAATGGTAAGCTGCTTAAATCTCGGCAATCAAGTATGGGCGCTTTATCCATGGGACAGCTGCAACACCAAACTTCATTTCTGAAATTTTTTATCTCTGCAATGCCATGGGTCATTATGGCTACCTTAGAACTACGCAGACATACGATGACTTCGCCAAGCATCACGACGAACTGCAGCGTCACCACGATATGATCAATGGCGATGGTTCTTGGATAGGTGTTCGTCGCACTCATTTCTCGACCTGCCTATTCTGTGTTCACGTACTTTTCAGAGTCCCGTCCATGCACGGACGGAAACAGCCCTCAACCAAATGAAGGTGCGTGTGCTCGGTCTCGAGTGATATCCGGCATGCACCATCTGATTTATGACCCAGACAGAGATGGCGAAAATTCAAGCGCAGCAGTTCGCGTTCCGAGTGCAATTGCTCGAACCAGACTTTGTTCTCCGATATATCGGTTTTACCAATTTTGTCTCGACCTGGTTGATACGGGGAGTTGACCCCAAAGGTTTGCATCCCACGCCCCTGGCCGAGTACGTCTGTTTCCAGCGAACGGAGACGTCTTGTTGAGCATTTGGCAGATTACCCCTCCCTCAGGAAGTTCCCATGTCATTCAGAGTACTTCCGGAATATATCTTGGAAGACGTGGTGGAGTTTTTCCTTTTCGTCACTCGGTACGCTGTTCTTCTAACACTCCCAACACATATTTATGGTCGAATTCTTCAGCCACTCGCCAGACAGCCTGGATTTATCCGGAAAAGATGAATTGCTCGTGTTCGCTCTTACTTTCTTGACATCAACCTGGTACATCAAGAACCCTTTCCTGAAGTCCAAGATTAACGAGGTGTGCACCTGAAATAGTTCTAATGGGCAATGTTGATATTCTTGTAGGCGGTGTTCTACGGTGTTCTACCATATGGAAATGAAAGAAGTGGGATTTTGGGCGGAGTGCTTAACAGCCATCCTTTGGCACTGAAACATCTGATCCCGGCATTGACACACTTTTATATTGGTGGGGACACTTTGGCATCTGTCATCCATTCTGATTCTGAGACAGTCATTCCAAACAGAGGTTGAACAGACAGGAGCGAGTTCACAGTTCTATGATAAATTTAGTGAGTACTCCTCCGATTGTTATGAGGATTATTTTGAAGTGTGTTCAATTCTCTAGATGCTAGGCAAGTTCCGTGGTCCCTGCTGATATAATGTATCTGACGGGCCCTGAAGGAGGAACATCGCATATATCCTTAAAGCAATCTGGAGTAACCCTGCCCATAGACAAGCACTCAATGCGGAAGCGCGGCAAGTATCACATCTCACCGTTGACGGGCCCTCCGTGTTCACGAGTCTTTGATAGGGACGTCGAAAAATTCGTTCGCTTCATCAATTTAATGATCAACGACGTCACCTACCTCATGGACGAGTCACTCAGCGAACTGACGCAGATCCACAACATCCAGACAGAGATGCGCGACCAAACGGCTTGGGCGGCTCGCCCTGCTCAATACCGGCGTGAACGCGAGAACACACTCCGTGGACTCGAGCGTCATGCGTCCAGTTATACCACCCTTGGTAAATCGACTGTGGGGTTACTTAGGGACTTCACTGCAGAGACAAAGGCGCCGTTCATGATGCCCGAAATCGTGGACAAGCTCGCTGCCATGTTGGATTACAACCTCGAAGCGCTCGTCGGCCCCAAGTGTGGAGAGCTACGCGTCAAGGAACCGGAAAAGTACCATTTCGACCCAAGGACGCTGCTTAGTGATATCTTGCAAGTATATCTGAACTTGAGTGACCAGGAGGAATTTGCACGTGCGGTCGCCAACGACGGACGCAGTTACAAGAAAGAGCTATTTGAAATGGCTATCGATCGATCCAGAAGGATTGCGCTGAAGGCGGAGTCCGAGCTCGAACAGATTCGTTTATTCGTCGTCAAGGTCGAGGAAGCGAAAGCGACGATCGAGGCCGAGGAAGATCTGGGAGAAGTTCCGGATGAGTTCTTGGGTAGGCTCTCGTTCTTGCAACGCATCCCCCGAACTCAACCACGCTGGGATTGTAGATCCGTTGATGTTCACGTTGATGCGCGACCCGGTTATGCTGCCTTCTTCCAAAACAGTTATTGACCGTGCTACGATCAAGTCGCACCTCCTGTCCGACGCCAAGGATCCGTTCAACCGAGTCCCACTTTCGATCAGCGAGGTCATTCCAGGTAAGCCATTTTGGTGTTTCTTGCACACTGCGCTGACTTGGGCATATAGATTTAGAGTTGAAAGCAAGGATAGATGCCTTTGTTGCTGAGCGACGCGGCCAGAGATCTGCAGGAGATGGTGATGTAGTGATGTCGGACTAAACCCAAACACCTTTCGGATGTACTGCTAGTGTCCACTCTATCTTTTGTGCAAATAATTTTACCGATGTATAGCGGGTTACAACAGTCAAGCAGCGTGAACGTCTACTTCTTTCTCTTCTTGCCTCCACGACCCAGGCTTATCGACCCTGCTCTGCCTCTTCCTCCTCCCCTCCCGAGTTTCGGCGGTCGACCACCGCGGCCAGCTTTCGGTGCGACCGATGCTGAAAAAGTCGTCACGATCATTCCCGGAGCGAGTATGTCCACCACAAACCTGGCGAAGCCTCTTGCACCTCCGGGGACTCATCTTCATAGTCCGTCCCCGCGTCCGTCCCCGTCACAACGCTCCCCCTCGGCGTAAACGCCGCCTCGTCCCCGCTCTCCTGCGTCAACGCACTGCTATCGCTGTCCCCCCCGACGAGCCCCGCCATGTCCGCCTTGTTCTTGTTCCGCTTCGGCGCTTTGGACTTGCGCGTCTTGCTCGCCTGGCGGGGCGAGGGCGCGGGCGTCGACGACGGGATGGAGGCCGTCGCGCGCACGCGCCGCACCGCGACCAACGACTCGAACGTCTCGTCTGCCGGCAGCGCGAACTCGTCGCGAAAAAAAGGGTGGCGCGAGAGGTTCTCCGAGGGGGACGGGGAGCGTATCGGTTGTACGGGATAAGGGCCTCCGTTGTCGAACCCGTCCGTTTCCTGTGGGGTTTGGTCAGTACCGAACACCCGGACGTGATGACTGGGAGGTCGTACCGCACTCTCGAGCGCCTCGAGGTCGTAGCAGGTCCTTAGCTTGGCCCAGATACTCTCTACGGGGATGACGCGGCCGGTGTCGTTGTGGATGGCGTTGCGAATGGCGAGGACGTGAAAGTGTTTGTGTATACCGACCGGGCGCGCTCGCATCACGGAGCGGAGAAAGGAGATTTCGCCCTCGACGCTATCAAGGAACTCATCTGGTGTCTGGTTGTCCATTGCGATCAACGTTTCGAGAGCAACATTTGGTGTTTGTTTGGCAGCCACAATGCGGGAAGAATGATCAACATACTAGTAGAACAACATGCGTGGCTAAACAACAGTGATACTGGTCTACTATACGGTGGCCGGGTATAACGCTATTTTATAAACAGTAGTAAGGAATGAACACAGTCGGGTGAGGGAGTGATTAGTTGAATGATTGGATTGTGCCAAGTCTACCAAGATGACCAAAGTTCAAATAAAGTGCTGTTTGTTCATGTCCAGTATTGCATGCAAGAAAGCGACGGAGAACGATGAGGGGCCCGGTGGGAACCGAGATGCACGGTCTACTACGACAAGACGCTCTGCGTGTTATCTTGACGTGAAAATTGTGACGAGGACGATAAATGGAATGTATGTAAACAATGACACGGCTGCCATCACACGGCATCGGAAGCGCCATATTCTCGCGTCTAGCATGGGAGGGGTCAGATAACCGAGGCGCTAGAAGAGAAGCAGTGCTTACCATGTTCTATTTGGGGGTCATCGATGGCTACGCCCTTTTCAGTATCGACGTCCCCAGCGATTCTTGTCTTTGGGACACGAAGGAAAAGCCCAGCTATCCACCAAACAGGGAATAACAAGAAACCTAAGAAAAAACACCATGCTTGTATTGATGAACCTGGTTCGTCTTCCGTCGCAAATCGAAGTCCCCATGGTGTGTCATTGAACTTCTTTGGAGGCTTGCGGGGATCTCGCATATGGAACTTGGTCGACCTGCTGATAGATGGAGCATGTGGTGATACGATTGCGCTTATAGGGATCGAAACTTGAGACATGGATTGACGTCGTTCGTGCTTTCTGGTCGTGCTGGGAGTCGGAAACTGACGGGAAGGAGTGGATGCAGCACGCGAAGGTGTGCGAGGTGGAGCAATGCGAGCGCCAGTACTGCTGGAGAGAGACGTGAATTTGTGATTGCGACTTGCGGACTTGGGCGTCTCTTGCACAGACGACGGTCGCGATTGCACGGGGGTAGTGAAAGGAGAGGTTGCTGACAAGCGAGCGCGCTTGCGGTGGTACGACGATGGAGCATGCGAGGAGTTTGAGACTCGCTGACCTTTGTTTCAATTTGAGACAGGGCTGATAGAGCGGTCTGAGACGTAACCAAGTGCACTTACTTCGAGTTTCGGAGGGAAGGAGAAATGTTGCGCGTTGTCCTTCCTTCTTTTGTTCTGGGGGAGTCAGGTCGATGTTGTCCTCTGCTTTGCGCTTCCCTCTACTCTTATCGCTCAGGTGCCTAGGCGCAGGCGTGGGGGTGGATGGTTCTTCCTGCACAGAGGAAGCCATGGGGGGGTTGGTGGGGGAAACGTGACTAGAGAGCAGCGATCGTGATGGTGTGAGAGCAAAGGAAGGAAGGAGTAATGGGGACACCTGCGTCGCTTGAGACAGGGTTTGGGCAGGGTCGCTTAACCCCAAAGAACTATTATATTTGGCGCCACTGGCCTCATTGATCCGGTTCCGAGATTCAATGGCTGACAAGCTGCGTTTCACCTCGGTCATCGTGAATCTTCCTGGCTGCTGGCTGCCTCTGCGGTTTCCAAGGTCGAACTGAAGAGAATGTGGTCTTGGGAATATTACTTCCCGAGCGTCTGAACGAGACTCGCATGTTAGATAATATTGTGGTGTCCAAGAAATGGGCTTGTGCGCACCTGCAGGCGTCGCTGACGCTCTGGGCGGGGGAGGGGAGTTTGGTCGCGATGGATGAGGAAAAGGTAAAAATGATGGTGACATGGCACCTTGATTAGGCCTACGATCGGGGTCCGCGCTTCTCCCACGTGTTCGTGCCTTCCGTATTTCCGAGGACCCCGGAAGTGTGTCGGGACCGGGCGTATTCTGGGCACTGCGCAAGGAGAGCCTTAGAATCTCTCGCGAGACCTCAGCAGGCCACGCTTGATTCGCATGCGAGTTCACTCCCACACTGGCCTGGTGGGAACTCCAGTCTGCGCTCGTCCGTCGCTGCCGTGTATCTGCCGAGACAGTCCTTGCACGTCGACGTCGCTCGGGGCTATCGGGGAGTCGTTGTTCTGCCATGGCAACCTGCTTTGTCTGGGGAAGACTTGAACGATCTCGAGCCGAACGTCCGAGCTTAAAAGACAAAGAGGCGAATAGATCGTCCTTGCGTGGGGTACGACGGTTTGTTGGCAATGTGTTTGAACGATCGCGAAACGCGGACAAAGGTGGTTGTCCAGTAGACGCAGACTGTGTACGGGAAGAGAGTGCAATCGCCAACTCTGGGTGCTCAAGGGGGGGAAGGGGAGGCGGTGGGGAAGGGTATGCAACAGGTTTATCAGGAGGTGTCGGATGGCCGAATGTGTGAGGTGAATCATTGGCTAGTTCTCGATTTACAGGGGTGGTTAAAATCGAGACAGAAGACGTTGCATGCGCTGCCGCTGGAGCTGTGTGAGAAGATGGTGTTTGTGGCGTTCGCGGATGCCATTTGGATGTCATCGTGTTTGTCGGAGATGAGGGTTTGCTACTGAGTCGGATGTCGTGTGATTGTCGCGGTGATCTCGTGCCGGGACTTGTATGCCTTTCGCGCGCGCCGAAAGAGGGTCGCGAAGGGTTGGTGAGACGACTCAGACTGAACGTAGACATGGAACTGTCTGCGCTGAGGTGCTTGATGTCTCTCGTGGGAGACGGAGAACGTGGGGTGCTCTTGGGATTATCCGGAGGGGACGTGGGTTCAGAAAGATCGACGACATCTGCGACTCGCTGTTTGCGTTTCCTTCCAAACGTCGACCATTCACCACCGGCTGCGATCTTGGAGATGCGGCTGATGGTGAGCCTCGACTGGGTTCGTGGTGAGATGTCCACGGATGAGCCAGGGAGAGGCTCCGACGAGAGATCTGTCGGTCTGGGGCGGGAACGAGCATTACCACTGCCACCTGAGGGCAGTCGGGTGCTCGGGGTGAGACCGAGAGGCAATGCATCCTGGGCTTCGGCCTCGAGGAACGAACTTGGATTCTCGAGAATTTTGCGGGCGATTGGCAACTGTTGCGCAGAGGGTTCCTGCTGGAGTGGTGGGGTATTTTGCAAGGGCGGCTCTGGTGTGGGTTGGCGACGGCGAAAACGAGAGAGGATGGAGGGCATGGCACTTGTAGAAGGTGAGCTTGGGGTCGAGTTGTGAGCCAGGCAGCATCGCAGAGCCTCGGACCAACCCTGCAAATGTCCTCGGGAACAACTTAGCACACGAGTCGACCCCTCGATTGGGGGTCGCAAATAACCCCGTCACCTCGTCTGCATTGCGCTCAGCACTCAACGCCCACCATGGACCGCCTGGACTCTCTCGCAAGCACCCTCTCGGGCGTGACCATGTACGACATAAAGGCCATGTACAACCAGGTACATCATCAGTCCACGCCATCCGTGCTGCGCCTCACCTCCCATAGGCAAAGAATGCCGTGCTCAACATTAGCGAGATGGAAGCCAAAGTCAGAGAGGCAACCAACGACGAGCCTTGGTGCGCTTCTACGCCTTCCCTGCAACACCCGTATTCACACCCGTACCTCCAGGGGAGCAAGTTCAACCTTGATGCTGGAGATCGCTCAAGGGTGTGTACCGTCATCACCACTCCTCGTTCTAGACAGCTGACGCGAAAAAAAGGACATTCAATTTGTGAGTCCACGACGTCGCTCGAACCACAGACACCCTTATCCGCCCGCAGTCAGACCTTTAACGAAATCATGCCTTGCATCTACGGTCGGTTCATGGAGAAGGAAGCCCGGCAATGGCGACAGATCTACAAGGTATCCTATCTCGCAATCTTCATGCGCGATCGCTCATGGTTGCATCCCAGGCTTTGCAATTGCTCGAGTATCTCATCAAGCACGGCAGCGAGCGTGTCGTCGACGATGCGCGCTCGCACATTTCTACCCTGAAAATGCTCAGAAATTTCCACTATATAGACGACAAGGGCAAAGACGAGGGTCAAAACGGTAAGTTTTTTCCTCCATGCTTCCCCCTGCTTTATCATGCATTTTGCTTCACCAGTTCGTAATCGTGCTCGTGAATTGGTCGAGCTTCTGTCCGACGTGGAAACTATTCGTACGGAGAGGCGTAAAGCAAAGGCTAATCGTGGAAAATATAGCGGTTCTGGTAATGATCCAATGAGCTTCACCTCCGGAGGCAGTCGCTACGGTGGGTTCGGTAGCGACAGCGTCGGCGGTAGCAGCGGATACTATGGGGACAGAATGAGTGGCAGAGATGGTAAACGGTGGACCCTCTCATTTTGACCCTGGCTAATCCGTATCGTTAGATCATTATTCTGGTGGGAGTTCAGGAGGCTTCAGGGATAGCAATGGTCGGCGGGATTTCGAAGAGTACACTGCCGGGGATGACGACACCGTCGCCCGCAGATCCTCTGTCTCCCGTAGTAGCGGTCCTTCCCGCGCAACGGTTGGTTCCTCTTTACGCACACAGACAATGTCTGCTCCAGCTGCCCCACAGCAGAAGGAACCAGAGGTCGATCTCCTGGGTGGCTTTGATGATGCCCCTGTCAATAATGCATCGGCCCTCACCAACGCCACCAGCCCTAACAAGGCATTGCCTTCCTTGACTGGATTTGACGGTTCGGGTCTTGTTTTTGCTACCGCTCTTTCTACATGCTGACATCTCTACAGACGACGATTTTGCAGACTTCCAAGCCGCACCTTCTCCCTCTTCCTCGGCTTCTCCATCCGCTACTGGGCCGACTCTGATGGAGATGCTGAACAGCCCACCCCCAACAAACCGCCGCCCAGCGTCCGCCGTCAACCCGACGTTGTCATCGCAAGCCCAGAGAACGACCTCCCCGCCGGTCTTCAACGCACCACTAAACCCGCTCTCCTCCGTCACGAACAACAGGCAGTCCCAGTCCTTTGCCGCCACGATATCCCCCACGCCAGCGCAGAACGCCCTTTGGACGTCGTCGCAGCCGCTCTCGCCCACCACGACCACGACCACGCCCGTCACGCGGACGCCTGCGTCGAACAAGGCACCGGCCTCGGGAACCGCGCCGCCTGCATCCGCCAAAGGCTTGTCTGGATTTGAGGACCTGTGGTCCATGTCCCTCGGTGGCCCGTCGTCCAGCACCGCCGCCAAATCGACGACTGCCGGAAAATCGATCAAGGATCTCGAAAAGGAGAGGGCACACGCGGGTATCTGGGCGTCCTCTCAAAAACCAGGCGGGGCAAAGGGGGCTTCCATGGGTCTTGGGGATGCGTTCGGGAATTTCGGGCCTGCCAAGGCTGGCGAAACGACGGGCGGGGGAGACGATCTGTTGCTTTGAGTCTATCGTAGCGTCCTTTCAAAGTTATTCCCACAGTTTAGACCGTTTACCATGGCGACCCTATCTGGCGCCTTTGAAAAGACATTCTTCCAAGCTTCATAATTAATTGTCCACGGTTTCGAAAGAATCACATTGTGCAGAAGCGGTGATGACGGGAATGAGTGAGCAAATTAAAAGGTACAGATACAATCATCGTTCACTTCAAGAACAAGGGCGATAAAGCAGGGAGAACGTGGGTGGGTTAGGCGGTGAATCTGCACCGAACGAAGAGAGATCGCCGCAAAACGAAAGACGATGATTGAAAGAACAACGTAGAACCTAGTGGTACATCTCAAATGCCCGCCATTTGCATCCTGGGTTGAGCTGTGGTCTGATTCGATACTTGCGACCCTATCGTGCCCGGGACCTGCTGTCCTTGAGCACCTTGGGTCGCTTGGTTGAGCACCAGCCCTGGTCCCATGACGAATGCCGGAAGGTTCTTTTCCTCCAAATCAGCGTATCGCACGGTCATCTCTTTTCGCTCCTTTGTCCATGATTCGGGGTCCCACCATGTGTAGGTACCAGCTTCACCCCCCGGGATTTTTGTCGATGGTGCGCTACCACTTTCTTTCGTTATCCAAATCCGGAGCTCCTTGTGATACCGCCAGTTCCGATTCCACCTGTTCGGGACAGGCGATAAGTATGATTACCGAAGAATTTAATAGAAGGGCAAAATGCCAACAAACAGCCAGCCCAGGTCGACTCACAGTTCCTGTGCCGCTATTTCTTGTAGTGCATCCCTCGGACTCGAGTAGAACATGTAAAATAGGGTTTCGTCGCTGAAAGCCCCCGCTTTACTTGGCCCGGGTGGTTGGGGCTGCACGTTATAACAAGCAGGAAGATGGAAGTCCGGTTCAACGCTCCGTGCTGCTGATTGATCGGCCCATGGGGTTATGAACGTCGAGTACAGGTTCCTTCGCATGACACGGTTGACAATTCCCCATTACTCTATAGAACCCGAGACTCACCCCTCGTAGCCCATGTCGAGGCCCACCGCACCCAAGTCCGTGCCCACGCTACTCAGTCCACCGTCCGCATCGACGCTCGCATTCTTTATCATGGCCAGCAACCCCAACAGCCCCCATCGGTCAGCAGCCGAAATGAGCACCTGCTGAGCAGGCGTTTGTGGATGGTGATGGGGCTGGCTTTGTGCTTGTGCAAGCGAGTTATGCAGCTGTGCGTGAGGATGGGGAGCTTGTATCGGATGGCTTCCGTTCGACGCATACGGACTGACTCCGTGCAGTGGGACGCCTGGTGGATTGAGATGTTGCTGCGATGGCTGTGTTTGAGATTGCGGGTTATTGCTCGTGTGGAGCTGTTGTCCTTGTGAAGACGGTTGTGTTGGCGTTGATTGTAGACCCGGAAGCTGACCCTGCACGAGGGGTTGCGACTGTGATTGTGTTTGGCCCACGGGTGTTGAACCGTTTGGTTGCGAAGGTGGCAGATTGGTATTAGGAGCGTTCCATGCCGCATGAGACACCTGGTTGAGCTTCAAGGCATAATTTTGCTAGCGATTTGGTGAGTATATTCGTAACCGAAACAAGAGCCGCCAATTTGCACGGTATACATGCACGGACGGGAACAAGGTCACCACTTACCCTCTGTTTCTCAGCGTCACTCTGGGATTGGAAACCGGGATGAATACCCCGCAAGTTGAGCATTCCTGGTGTGCCTGATTGTTGTGTTCCCGCGAGCGCCGAAGAGGAAAGATTGTTCGTGTTCGGTTGCTGAACGCCATTTAACGAGCCTAGCCGATGGTCGTTGAAGCCGTTTAATCCAGGCGGATGTGCTGGCGAGTGATTCTCAGACGACTGTGGCTGATTCTGAGACTGGGGTTGGCTCTGGGACGGTAGCGCTTGTTGGCCCTGGTGACCGCCCAAGGCAGGGAAGTCTTCCGGACCAAAATCTCTCGGTTGCGGGCCTGATACAGCTGCGGTTGAGCCACCCTGGCCAGCCTGAATCGCGTAGCTGGTCGCAGACGAGCTTGATGAATTGTTGGCAGCCGACGAGAGTGCGGCGCTGGCGAGCGAGGAGGCATTGTTGTTCGACGACGGATTCGAGTTGTTCGTCTGACCGAGGGATCCCAGTGCGGGGAACTCGTTTGGATCAAATCCGACTTCGCTCGCGGAGGATGCGGATGGGGCGCTTGTGGGCGTGGCTGCAGGTGGATTCGGGCTCATATGGGGCGGGAAAGCGGAAGCGCCATTCTGTGCGAGGACGCCTGCGCCAGCAGCGAAGGGGAAGGGGGCGGATTGGGGCTGCTGTCGCTGGAGGAAGGGCGACTGTGGTACGGCGGGGGTGCGGTGCGGGTTTTGTTGTTGGAGTGCGGGTGCGGGGTAGGTGCGCTGCGGGAGGGAGTACTGGGAGGTCGGATAGGGCGATCTGAACTGGGAGGAGAGGCTGGTGGGGGGAGCGAGGCTCGGTGGACGCTGTGGGGGTTGGCCTGGGGAGGGTGAGCACGGGGGACGGAGGAGAACAAGACGGGACGGGACAAACCTGGTCGGTTCATCGCAGTTGCTTTGTCTTTCGCGAGAAGCTGTCGATATCTCTCGTTTGTTTTTTTTTCCGATATTATTCGTCCTGGATGAGTTGTCGTTTGTTTACTTATTCTCAACCTCCACTAACCCTAACCTTATGGAGGTCCTCCACCCCCGCTCAGCCCTCCTCTCAAACCTCGAGGTCCTCTCCCTCCTCCGCCAGCTCGACGCCGACCACGTCGCACGCACAAAGACCGCAATCCGCATAAAAAAAGAAGACGCCTCCGGAAAACCAACCCTCGAACCACACACCGAAGACGTCTCCGAGAACCTGCGCACCGTCGAACTCGAAGTGCGCCCCTCCGTCCACTCTGATCCACTCCCTGATCTGCCACCCAGACAATCCAGTACCTCTCCGCAGAGTACCAGCCCACGTCACACCAGTCCGATCATGGCATATCCCAGCTCGTTCGCGACCTTGCGCCCTTCTCCCTCACAAAAGCGGAGAAACTCCAAGTCGTAAACCTTGCCCCTACAGAGCCCGTCGAACTCTATGTCGTGTGTCTCCTCTCCATCGCACACCCTATCGTCCACTCACCACTCCCTCCGATAGATCGTCGAAGAGCTCGAGGACCGCCTTGGGGATCGAATGCATGAAATCCTTGGCATCGTCTCACGATCCTTGTGTGCCACCCCAGCGACCCCGCCCCCCCAGAGCGCGTCTTCCACGAACTATACCGAAACAGTCGATGCGTGCGATGTAGAACAAGGATGGGAACATGATGCGGAAGATGCCGAGTTTGATTACTTGGGAGATGGCGTCGGGGTTGAAGGTGATCTCGATATGGAAGATGACGATTAAGAACCCGTCAAGTTATGTGCGTTAGTCTGAGTTCACGGCGATATCCATCATCCACACTCCCTAGATGTGATGTCGGCAACTCCCTTGTTTCACACCGGGTCAACCCACACAGGGCAGTACAAAACCTCCGCTACGACAAGACAGACAAGACGCCCACAGTAATGGTACTTCAACATGTTTCTGGTTTTAATGTACTTGGCAGAGACATTATGAAATTATGAAACTGAGACCTGCACAACATCTTGCATGCAAATCTCCATGCACTACAGACACTCTAATCGCTTCTAATCCGTCGGTGTCCAGCCTTAGTAAGAGAAGGTGACGGAATTAATTTACGTAGAACTCAATTCCGAGTCGGACGGATAACATTCTTACTATGTAGCTCTGCGCGTTGAGACCTTGTCTGAAGCCTACATCGCATGCCAGCTGCAAAGCCGAACGGCCCTCCGCTCTGACGGGCTGTCCGGAAGGTACCCCGTACGTTTCCCCAGAAGTCCACTACACAAGCGTGCAGAATGCAATTCTATCGCTGTGAGTACTACACAGCAACCATGATGACCTCTCTAAATGTTCGCCAGTCCGCTGGGTGTGTTGTTACCCTCAGTGGTGAGGGAGTGTCGCGCACGAGACATCTCGCCTCTTGGTATGCAGTAGTTCGGGTGCTACACTGTCATGTTCACGACTTGTCCACTGATAACTGCCGCTGGCACATATCTTAAACAACAAATATGTCCTCACCAATTCCGACTCGGGTGTTCAATTCGATGACGCCATCCCTGCTGTTTTGACTGTCGCCCCCAACTACTCTAGATCCGGAGCAAACGGTGCTCCTCTTCAGCCACTTTTCTTTTTTTGGCAATATCGACTTCAAGGCGCACAACATCAATTTTGAAAGTAGGGCAGTATGTGTGACCTACATCTTTGCTCGCGTACATAACCGTCCAGGCCAACTACTCCATTTTTCAAGCATTAGCGACGGGTGTTTCTTATGCTAATGCATGATTCTAGGGATGTCCATTTGCAAGTTATCAGGAAACCTGGTACACTGATCCGCGGCCCCATACAAGTTTCCGACGAACGCGTACGATCGTATCTTTTCGGAAGTTTCAATTTGACTCGTGTACCATCTTCCCGTTCCGTGGCAGGATTTTGTGTTTCTAGGATCATGGACGGAAATGTCCCGATCCGTCCCGCCCCATTATATACTGCATTACAGCGATCGCCTCTGATGTTGAATGCTAACTGTCCAGTTAGTTGATGGACAGCATTGAGACATGAAGTTTACTCCGTGAGGATAAATCTTCTTCATTGCGTTGGCCATTCCTGACCAAGCGCCCGTTTGTCACGTTCTGCTTCACCGCAGACACTTTCAAGATACCCAGGTGAGTGTCTCCGAGCCGCATCCTTGCGTAAATCATGCTGAACTATTTTCCATAGACCCCAGAGTGGAAAAATGCTTACATGTAATGGGTTTACTGCCTTCTTGTTCGGATGTCCATACATTGACATGCCTTTCATATCTTGGGATTTGCTTCTTGTTCAACAGAGACTATCGCGGGCTCAAAGTCCAGTTAGGAGTTATACGAGCACATGCTCTGCGGCGAGTCGATACGCGGAGCTCCTTTGGGAACTTGAATACGGACGTCGATCGTACCCACGATTCCGCTCCGAACAATGAGGAGCAATATGCTGAGTCCGAAGGTGAGAACACTCTTGAACACTAATTCTGTCCCTGAACGTGAACCTGCATTTGTTTTCAATCATGTTAGAGGACTTGACTAATACACACATCGCAAACCTATGGGTTTCGGGGGCTACAACGAATGGCATCAAAGGTCCGAATGGTCATGAGCCAGCTTCCTCTATGAGGTGGAGAACGAGTAACCAGGAAAGAAGTAGGCTGTAAATACATCAACAACGGTCGACCTCGGGAGCTCACAAAATATATCAGTACCTTCCTTCAGTTTGGCCTTGGCCAGTCTTCCTCGTGTGACCGGATCAGCATTAGACGCACCATCTCAACAATCGCCGTTACCCTTGAAAGCCCATCGTTCTCCAGTTTTCAAGAATCCGGGTATCTGTTTTCTCTGTCCGTTGAGGTCTACCACAATTTAACCCTGGCTTAAACAGGAACCCTCAAACCACCCCAATTGCCACAAATACTTTCCAATCTCCCCGTCATCCATGCCAAGTTTTTCGACATGCTGGATGCTGAACTAGGCAAAGTAACAACATTTTACTCAGAGAGAGAGAAAGAGATGCATGAACGTGCCAAACTCCTAACAAAACAATTCAACGAACTTGAAGTACACCGCCGAATGTTCTATGTCGGTGGCCTTTACTGTGGGTGAACTCAGATGCACTAAATTCTGATCCGGTTAGGAATCATCTGCGCGTTCGAAGGCCCAAAGTTGGGTCAAGAGAGCGTATCTTTCTCTCCCGCTTGCAATTTCGTCGATGGTCAAAAGGCTCCCAGGTCGCAACACGAAATCCGAAGAGCCTCATCAAGCCAGCGGAAGCGAAACATTGGCCTCTGAATTGGGGCGTGGTGGTATTTTTCTTTTTCGAAAGTGCTCTGCCTTCGACTCATAAATAGTAGAACTTTACGGGATCGTTGATACATCCAACTTAGGGACGCGAGCACCTGAACACAGACGTCTTGGTGGCGATCATTCTGAACTCAAGAGAAAGGATGGAGGCGCGAATAGTGCAGCCGAAAAGGGTCATGCGCTAGATGAGTGTGTTAGGTTGCCACCCAACCGTTTGGATGGCCTTCCAAGCGTATCGTTTGGTGGAACAAAGCATCATCTCGACCCTCAAGCATACAGACAAGCGAGACGGCGACTCCGCATGGCTGTCGCTGAACATTACCGGTGCGTTGGAAAAATGCTCTTCCTTCGGAGATTGGGTATAAAGGTCGGGGAGACTCGGAGACGCCGGGTCTTGCGTGTGCCGCTATTTAGTTTTCGTGATTTCGAACACGATGCTGATATGTGGCATGTGTTTATAGCGGCCTCGAGATCTTAAACAATTACAGAGTGAGCGTCTTTTTTCCTACCCGTCAGGTGTTGCGTGTTGACCTCGAATCCTCGTTCAAATCTCCTCGGCCGGATTTGCAATTACCTTTGGACTATCATTCGTGTTATTCTTGGACCATGCCTCTGATTTCCTTGCGTTTTGGAACCAGATTCTTAACCTGACTGGCTTTCGCAAGGCATTGAAAAAATATGAGAAGATTACCAAGACTCCCGAGTCTGTCCTAGACGCCTACATGAAGGAGAAAGTACGCAGCCACACTGGTCAATGATGTTGCAATACTCAATCATTGAATTCTTCTAGGTGGAGTTTTCTGCCTTTGCCTCTGGTACTAAGGTTAGCACTATGCTCAAGGAAATGGAACTCCTTTTCGCGATGCAATTCGGTACGTTCTCCCCATTCCTAAGCGTTGTGGATTCACGTACTTATTTTATACTTCACTGACACGTGGACCTCGTATCCAGAGCGCGGAGACAGAAAGAAAGCCAAAAACTACCTTCGAATCGAACCATCATCGAAGCCCCACCATTTTATCACATTGCGCTCCGGATTGTGGTTGGGGCTCGCTATTCCTGC
>JBBPSD010000547.1:0-21637 GCA_038093415.1 Xerocomellus chrysenteron | reverse complement strand
CTAGTGATCGCGGAGCCGGCACCCGCTTCTCTCCCACCTGCTCGGGGTACCGGGGTTGGGGGTGTACCTCTCGCGCGGCGACCAACCGTGACGCAGAGCGGCATTCCGGGAATGTTTACAAACGGTGGATCGGGGGACGTGCAGATCGGTGTCGGTATCTGGACTGCTGCCTTGGCGGGGTTTGTGACGTGGGTGACATGGAGGATCGCCGGGTGACGTGAGGGAGAAGGTGGGGGGTGTCGTCATTCATTTTGATTGATTTTGCAGCGTATGTTGACTTCGATACGAGATAGAGTACGACTCGCCAAATTGTTTGATTTGTAACAACATACCTGGTAACAACGTTTCTGGCGGTCAGGATGTCATTCTTCGTGAAAAAAAAGATGGTATACAGGTGGAATCCGATGTCGGGGAGGCCAAGAGGTGCGTGTTCCGCTGTCATGATCCTTCAGGATGGAATCGAATCTGGTCGTTCTGGCACCTCCCTCTCTGAGCGTATCTAGATTTTGCACTGATGCCTACGTTCCGGTTCTCGTTTGAACCGATCGTCCTGCGGAGGCGCTGAAGTGGAGTTGTCTTTTACGGCGTTTCGTACTTGCCAGAAACGAGGATGCACGATAGGGTGGTGTTCTACGCGTTGATCGGAGGGGACTGGCAAGTGGAATGTCAACTGACTGTTCCGCAACCCAACAATCCGGGTCGCCAAGATGGATGATCTCAGTGCACCTATAAAAAAAAGTAAACAGGCTTCAAACAGCCGGGCGATACCGACGACATGATGTCTAACACATCATTGCTTTGCCTCGTTTGGTGATGATTGATCTGCCTCCATCGCTGCTGCTTCGAGAGGGTAAAAAAAGGTCGAAGGAATGATAGATCCAGTTACCTTGAAAGAGGAGACACTTTCACCTTCTGAGATCGTACACGAGACTGCCTACCTGGGCAGCATGAAAAATGCGAGAGACGTCCTAGTGACGGGTATCGGAACGTTCACGTCCCAAATGGCTCCCACGAAGGTATCGACTCCGACGCGCGAACGAAGAGGCGCGGTCGAGCGCCACTTGTTGCGTTCCTGGAACGTTCAGCAATGATGTATTGCTTTCACAGCACTTTGCTCATCAATGTAGACAGGGACCGGAGCTGCCGTGACTGTTAAGGAAGACCAAGCACGTGAACAACCCGCCATTGCGTCGATAGGCAAAGCGTTGCAATAATCAAAGTTGCGAAAGATGGGGACCGGTATTCCTGTCGAGTCAAGAGGATCCCATTTCGGAAAGACCCGCTATCCGGAGTTTGATAAACCAGGCACGACTGATGCGGCTGCGGATGATCAGATTCATATGTGGAACGTGTGTCAGTAACGCCCAGGCCCAGGCCGCATGTGCAACGAATTTGAACGAAGCCTTCCAGTGCGGAGACACAGGATGACTCGACGAACCGTAAGTAACTCGGTCCGATCATGTTATGCTCGAGGTCAACTTCAAATCTGCAAAGCAGGCGAGTAGCTTGCGACTCTCTGACGGCCTATGTGATAATTTTTAAGCCCTCCCATTGGCTGGTGAGCTCTAAGCGACCCAAAAAAGTGGTCACGTCAGCTACCTTCCCCCAAAAATGTACTTTTTTTGTGGCGTTTCAAACTGCAGAACAAACTTGAACGCACCCCAAAAACGTGGGAAGGTTCAGCCTATGTCTTACCGGATCCGTCCAGGAGTTTCAGTACATATAACAAACCAGGTGAATAACCGGTACAATTCGATACGGAGTAAATATGTTTCTAAGTCGAGATTTATCTCTGAGTCTGGCCTTCCCCGACCTGTTCCTGCAGCAAAAGATATAGAAATAAAGTGAATCCAACCATAGCGACCAACTGATCACCTTCCACCCATCCTCTCGGGCTCACGTCTATCGTCAAAGAGTCGACGATGATTACCATCTTCCTCTCAGAATGCCTTTAAAAGTGATGTCCCGGAGAACAGGTCCCAGGTCTTTTGGAGCAGCTCCCCGCCTCGGATCTCGTTGCTGTCATGGAAATAATTCCAGTATCCGGGTAACAAGTGATGGAGCGAGAACCAGACCTAGAGGAGGCGGAGTCAGTATGTCTGGAAAGACAGCCATCACAGCCATCGCACACTCACACTGTAATACTTGCACGACCGTTTGTCCGCGTCGCGCGTCCGCAAACACAAGAACCGTCCCCCGACAAAACCCCCATACGCCACGAATGCAATCGTGCAGAACCAGTCGACGTCCCAGATGCAACACAGGAGGTAAGACCATATGGGAAGACCCAAGCCGACGACGAGGCGGGAGGCCACGGGGAACATGATCGGGACGGTGCAACGACCAGTGAGACGGTCGCCTTCGACGTCTTTAAAGTCTTGGCAGTGCACGGTGGAGGTAAAGACAGCGATTGTCAGTTGGACGGCGAGTTTTCCAGTTTCGCTAACTTTGGAAGGATTGCAGTCTTTTTTCGCGCAGAGAGCAAGGAGATCGTAAGCTGAATGTGAAGTGAACGGTGAACGGTGAACGGTGAACGTACTTGCGGTAAGGGTACCCCCAAGTTCGGTACAACCGTACATAATGGCAAGAATAGTGTTTTTCGATAGCCAGTTCTTGTCCCCGTCCATCTCGTTGTACCAGTATGTAAACAACTGCATCTCGAGGCTGGCAAATACCGATTGGATACTATAGAGCGAGGAGTATGCGAGGCACAGCGGGGCCATGAGCCACCGGAGAATGGTCGCATCGCGTACGGAAATTCTTCCTGCTGGAAGCGGCCGCGATGGTTTGTTCACCTTGTCTTCCTCTGGCGCCTTGATCTGGTTCGCTATGTTGAACTGCAGGATATGGAGCCAAATCCAAAGGATAGTAGGCAAGATATATATAGGGCTGCACAGCGGTGCCGAGGCGATAGAAAACAATGTCTAGTAGGTTATGAAGTGAGCCGCGATACAAGCACGTCAACACCATACTTACCACCGGGATAATGGCGGTCAGGATGTCATTCTTCGTGAAAAGAAAGATGGTATACAGGTGGTATCCGATGTCGGATAGGCCAAGGGGTGAGTGTTGCACAGTCATGATACTTCAGAATAGAGCTGAACGCTGTCTCTTGTCGTCCTGGCCCAGATGTCTGAGCGTATTTATATGTTTGAAACCGTTGAGGTTTACATTCCGGTTATCGTCTGAACCGATTGTCCTGTGGAGGCAGACCGTTGTCTACGGCGTCAGGTACTCGCCGGGCAAACAGCGTCAAAATAGGGTATCCTGTGTCCTAATCTATCAATCTGAGAAGCCTTGCACAGACAATGTATCCGATGGTTCCGGGCGTCGGACATGCTAGCTTAGGGGTGGACAATCCCAGTGCATAGTCGAATAACACCGAAGGTATGGTACCTTGCAGTGCCTTTTTTTGCTGGTAATAATTGCCGCCCAATTGCGACTTCGAGGGGGTATTTTTAGACAGCGTCCCATCCAATCACAATACAATACGCACCATATGGCGAACAGCATGATTTCCGCTCGGCTGGACGAGATGAACAGAGATGGTCTTTCTAGGCATTGGAAAATTCAATACCCATACGGCGGCTGTTATGGTGTCAGCTCCCCAGGGTGGATAACGAAGTGCCACTATCAGCGGCACCGAGTAATCGATAGAACGTTCCAGCTCTCTGAATGGCATGATGCATTTCGTTCTTCCCGCCGAAAGGTGAAAACTTCCGGGCTGCAATCAGTGATCGAGGTAGCGATAGATTACAACGTGCTCTTTGATCCCGCGTCAGTCCTGAAATATTTCAAAGAAACGCACAATCCCCGCCTGAGAAACCTGCTATAATAGTTTAGAGACAGGGTCGACTGTTGCTGTGGAGGACTGGATTGGAACGTGGAACGTGTACCGAACGCCGAAGCCCCATGTGCAACGAAGGTGTACTGATCGGAAACTCATCAGTAAAACTCCCGAGCGTCCGACACCCTCGAAATTTTTGAAATCAGGGCGTTTGTATACTCACCAGGACTCACATTCATTAATCATTTGCGAACCATTCCAAAAGAATAGCATCCCACAAAGCTCGACGAGCGCCTACGAGACACAACTATACTTAAAACAACGCTCTCCCCTACCTTACGAATTATGCCAAATCTGTTAGTTGTTAGCTAAGATACTTGGTGCCGCCGATCGACGAACTGGGTGTTATGCTCTCAAGGTCCGATGACAATGTCGGTGTGGCGTTTCTTGGCTGCTCAGGGTTACATTATATGCTTGCTCACCCCAGAAATACTTTTAGCGGCCTGAGGGTGCAACTGACGCAGTCTGACATGTCAGCGATGGGCTTCAAAAGCAACGACCACCAAGATTAGACCAGAGAGCACTCACAAAAACATGCACCGCCATACGGGAACGGACGAACGCCGGAGCCTGAGGTATGTCACGGTGGGAGTTGCATTTTGTCCAGGGATATCAGTGAGCGTCATGCGTTGCCAGCGGCCAGGAGGTCCAGTAACACTGCCACCCGTTTAATTTCGATTCGGGTCGGTTTCACCAAGATGCCGCTCAACCAATGGCAAGAGGTCCCCTTTCTTCAGAGTCAACGTTACACATACCTCGCCCAAGTTTACAATCGTTATAGCAGATTATGATACGTTTTTCCGTCTCATCGTCTCCTCTTCGTTATCAGCCGGTCAACACCATTGTGACAACACGCATTGTCCGCGGAAGACCTAGTAAAGCTATCGCGTATTGAAAGCTACAATTAGCACCACACGGAGCCTGACGGAGACCGTGGAGGATAACTCAATTGAGTCGACTGATCTGTAATGTACTTATCTATCACATACGCAATAGAGATGCTTCGTGTTATCGCTGGCATGAGCACTTTTTTCCGAATCAACGGTTCGCAAAAACTGCTGGAGCTCTGGAGTCTCAACTTAAAAAAATGGTTAGTTCAGGGTTTTGCCCATTTTGGATACACACAGCCAATCAGAGCCCTTCTGCCCTTCCACGATAAGCCTTAGCCTGAGAGCCGCCTTCTGTCAACGTAACAGACTATTGAGTCGAAACGCGAGGTTTCACTCAGGTTGCCGTGAATACTTTGTCACATACCCAAATACGTATTCAATCATTGGGCGTAACTACTAGTACAATGTGCTTCCAGGCCCTGGTCGGTTACGCGAAGGCCTGAGTAATCCGAGTCGAGCCACATCATTCCTTAAATCAGACTGCACTGAAAGTTCCTGAAAGGATACTTTGATTGGCACATCGAAAGGCCGCTAGACGGTTCGGATTTGCCTTCTCCTCTTGGAGTAGAACATAAATACTTCAGCCCTCTACCACCAGCAAGTAATTCACCACTGCGCGTCGTGGTCCTCAGCCCCATCGCAGTGCAAAATTCAAATGAACCAGAAGTAGTTGATCCGTCCAGCGATAACGTTATAGAATTCGGCAGATGAACGCAATCATCCTGACCCCATGAGACGCCTGTTGACCCTAGCAAGACCTTCGGGTTGAACCGGATATAACTAGGACTGGGACCGATCACAAACAAAACATCCCTCAAGATATCACTCATGTCGGTCGACTATACAGCTCTTTTGAGTGAGTGTTCAAATCCGTATTATAGGTTTTGCTGAAGGCTTGACGGTACCATTTCAGTTTCATTCAGCGTTATCAAAGGTCTGGCAGTAGGCCTCACACTGTTTCGGCTGGGCTTTCGGTTGAAGATACAAAGATTTTGGTGGGAAGACGGGTGGGCAGCAGTCGCATTGCTTTGCACGGTAATATCCACCATCATCTCTGGGCTTACTGCCTCTGGAACCAGTAAGTGTTTCCAGTTCTGCAAACCCGAGGTTCACACTATATATTAACTCTTCGGTCACAGATAACGAGGCAACGGTCATCGCTGACAGGATCAATGGGCTCATGTTCACGAATGTCATATGGTATGTACATTCATGCTTCGTATGATGCTTTGTGTAACGCTTCGATGGATCACCAGGTCTGTCCGCATGAGTCTCATTTTTTCAGTTGTCAGGATTACCCCGTCGGGTTTTCTGCGCCGCATTACACTCGCGGTCGCGGCTTGCTTTTTTCTTTTCTGGGCAGCCACGCTCAGTTTACAGGTATGGTGGTGTGACAACACACAAGCGTTGCCAGGAGAAGGTAGCCTGGGCTGCATGTTACCACGGTTCATAATCATCTTTGAAATAGCGGGTAAGTGTTTCAACAGATCCCCTCTGAGACCACCGATCTATTTTTATACCAGTTAATTGTGGTTCGGACACTTTGACCGTGATGATTCCGCTCAAGCTTCTTTGGCGAATCAAGCTCCCCCGACGACAGCGCAGGATGCTCTTGTCCCTATTCTCAGCTAACAGGTTCTTGTGTGTGGCTTCATTGGCACATTTGCTAGCTCAGTGGTTTAACAACCAGAGTGTCCAAGACGTTCTTGCCAATCTGAAGGTATGGCCCTTCTCTATACTCCCCCGTGTACTGGTGATTAAAGCTCGCCTAGCTATCGCTATTCCTTATTCTTTGCAACTTGGTTGTCGTCGTCACCTATGTTTACCGAGTTTTCATGAGTCCCCGTGACGAAGAGCTCCCATCTGGGTCAGACGATCCCTTTGATGATGATTTCACCACTCCACCGTCTAGAAGCGCGCAGACTCTGACGACGGTGGATCTGGACTCGATTACCCCAAGCGCCAGCGAGATCTCTAGCGAAATCAAGAGCGCCGGTTTCTTTACTTTGACCTCCCCCTCGATCATTAATGACCCGGAACGGTGAATTCCCAGGGGGAATCGTAAACGCCGTGCCAGAGATTCGAACTTGCCCTTCGTGCTGTATTGATGCAGCACGACATTCATATCATACACGTTCCTTTTGACGACATACATATAGACACCCAACTACTTCCACTCGTTTCCACAACACTCATGTGCGGGCCGTAGACTTCCACAGACTGCATCATATGTGTCGTTGCACATACTCTCGAGGCCGTTCATCAATCGAATGCTATCGATGCTTGGTATAGACGTTTTCAACCACATGAATGCTCGCCCGCGACCGCACCAAGCCGCTCTGACATGCAGCTTCCCAACTAATATGAAGTGTCACGATGGCATTACGATTCTGTTGCCGTCAGACACTTGCGTTCCAGAGCGCTCCGGCCCGTACTCTGAGAAGCACGAGCATGACTACAAAATTATGCGGCACAACAGGACACGGTGGATATAGTTATCAAGAACTGGAATATGGGGCATGTTCCGGTGACGAAAATGTGGAGGGTTTCCCCTCGCGTCCAACCCACAATAGATGTAGCCAGCCTCAAGTACCTGCGTCGTCGTGATTCACTCAGGTCGCTCAAATTCCGGGTGCATCCGTAGCCGCATTGTGTGCACTGGTTGCGCCGCACAAGCAGAACGTGGCCAAGCAGGCACAGGGCGCATACAGTCACAGGGAGCTACGCCTACCTCGCCTCGTTGCCGTAATGAGATGCGATGGAACCAAAGAAAGAACAAGTTCATTAAAACACGCATGTGTGACATTTTAATCCAAGAGTGTTGGACCTGGAGTACGGGAGAGTGGTATCCAACGGAATTGCTTATCTCTTTCTTGTGTCAGGGATGTCCGGAGGTTGAGAATCAGTCGACATCCGATCACTACTTCCATCGGGGCTGGGAATTCCTCGGACACCTCCATCCATTCGGCCTAGCGCGGGTAACATCAGGTGAGTGTCATGTAGAGAACGTAGGAACGGAATACATACCCCGAGACATTGTGCGATGGCAATGCTGGCGATGCATGTCAGTAATATGCTGTCGTAGAATATGTGAGGACATGGCACATCGCTGTCGAGGTTATGACCAAGGTGAACATGCGTACCACACAAAGTATCCCACGTTATCCTTGACGAGGATGTCTGTAATATACACCCCATCCAACCGCTTAGCGCGGTATCCTGACATCCAAATACGAACGCCACGCCATATGGCGAGTAGACATAGGATGGCGTCGTAGATGACCACGGGCAACCAAGTGACATACGGTTGGTAAAACGACGGGCCTTGCGTGTCGGCACAGATGTATAACCCCGTCAGAAGCTCGTTTGTGACTACGTTTCCGAATAGATATGAATTCGTCAGCGTGAATGGATATAAGGATATAGGAAACGCGAGGACGTACTTCCTGAATATGCATCAACGAAACCCATGATGGTCAACAAGGCCGCAATTTCACACACGTAACCGAAAATCATCAGGGCAAGGATGGCCTTCGATCCTCCGTACAAAGCGTATATTCGAGTTTGAAGCGTCACTTGAGGGGGGTCAGTGATGAATAGAGGGAGCTAAGGACGCCGGACACACGCTGGATCAGGAAGAACACTAGAATACCAAGCCATGATTGGACAAAGAAGTAGACTTTGCCTTGGAAGAAGTGAGAGGGACAGGGCGGAATAGATGATCGAGATAGACCCACAGCTATGAAGGGTCGTTCGTGTCGAAGCATCCATGAATTTGTCACGGATAGAGACAAAAGGGAAACGTACTACTGTCATGTCATCAGCATCAGCATAGAAAACACTCCACAGGCCCACATACTTCCTGAGTTTGGGCTCCTCCCAGGAAAGCTATATAAAGCTCAGCGAGTGTCCTCTATGGTAGAAAATATTCCCTACTAATCATATTCAAGCTAAGCATGTCGGGGTTGAGTGGTGCCACGAAACAGAAATCATTCGTACACTCACATGGCGAGTGTATCACCGATGTAGCGGATCTGCAGCATGTCGTAGATTCCCTCGAGGGATATAAACGCAAGGCGGATTGACATACCAGTGTATAATTAATACTTCCGAAGGAGAAGGGTTGACTCTAGAAACAAAATTGGCATGAGCTCAACAAGAATACCAAGCCCGAGTGCTCACCCAGACATGATCGACCTAACCCGTCGGACATCAGTCCATATGGGTCGCCCGCAGTACAGGTACTCACCTCTTGATCGAACGTGATGACTGTGTACATGATGAACGACAATATCGGGGGGAGCATATAGTATACTTGCCGTGATCGTACAAAACGACGACAGAGCCAGCGGCTGGGAAGAAATTTTCCTGAACAACATGCAGCGGGGTGGAAAAGAGAGAGACCGACTTTGGCATGACCGGGCGATTCTGAGAATAAGTGCAGTATAGGCGTATTCAGCTGAAGATGCACTTTGCATTATGAATCTGATGTACTAGAAGGGTACGAGGGCCGATACGAACGCATTGATGCCACCCGAATTCGTGCTTTATAACCAGGACTCTATTTTAGGTCACGGGCGGCCATGTATGTTGTTAATTTACCCATCAGTGACGTTGCTTGTACCTAGGTCCGGTGCTACCCAAAGTACTTTGGTGACCGCAGTATCGAGGCAAGCCCGTCTGTAGGCATAAACCTGGTAGAGTGTAACACACACGTATGCGTGCAGAATTGCATAGATCTCATTGTTTGGCAACGGCCCGGGCGTGTTTACCGTGTGAGGGTGAGCGGATAGAACTTTGATACGCTGCGCGCTGCTGAGGTAAGTGTTCCGTTGGAGGGATTGACTTTTGTTTGTACGTACTAACTGGGGGCACCGCATGCACTCAGCAATGAGGCACAGCACGGGCACTACAAGCCAATTCTTGCATAGTATCAGCCCTTCTCTGAGATAGCTAGTCACTGCATAAGCTAGAAGACGACTGGGCACGACATGGCGAGCGGGCAGCAAAGTCTCCTATCAATATTAGTTGTGGCGCAAGACACGAGGCGGCTATGCAGACGGAATTGATCCCATTGAGGCATAGCACTGCGGGCCACTCCACCACCAACCAACAGCACCACCACAACAAGGACTTTGAACGATAACCATGTTCAAGTCTGCCGCAACCAAGATCGCGCACAACACCACCATACCTGCGCTCGCAGGTCATTCCGACCTCCGACCACTTCAAGACCTCATTACCGCCGAAAAGACGGTCCTCACGTCGTGCGTCCAAGTCGTGCGCTCGTCTTTAACCATATGTTGACGTGCTCTTTTGTTTTGTTTCTAGGTTGCAGAAGCTGAGAGTGGATCTTGCCAAGTCCGTGGATGCGCTTCAGATCTGGGGCCAAGGGGAGGGGGATGATCTTTCCGTATGTCCACATCTCGATGTCGTTGAAAGGGAAAGGGATTGACGGCTGTCTCGCAGGACATTCTCACCGCGTCGTCGTCGATACTAGCGCACTTTGCGACTGCCCTCTCGACTTATTCGTCCCTCCACCACGCCATTCGGGACAGCATGAAATCCGTGCGAACCCGTGAAGAAGCCCTCGACGAGCTCCGTCGTCGGCGTCGGCGTGTCGGCGCATCCGCCGAGGCCGCCGAGAAGAAGCTCAACAAGATGAGTCCCGAACACAAAAACCTCGGCCCACAGACGGATACCCTGAATAGGCTGCGCGAAGATATGCGGGCCATGGATGGGGAGATCATTCTTGAGGAAGCCCAACTGGGGGATTACAAGCGCAAGTGTGCAAGGGATTGGATGGGCTTCAAGTTTGGTGGTCTCGTCGAATGTTGCGAAAAGGGCGTGGTGCGTGCATCTCTCATTGCTTCCTCATTCTCCCTGATCGGCGGCGTCTTTAGATCGTGGGTGACATTGGCAAACAGATCATACAGGCAAGTTTGGAGCTATCGTACACCCACCTGTCCCTCTGACCTTGTCGCTTTGTCCTACCACACAGTCCATCCCCGAGGACATCACGCAACCGGGCCTTCCTCGTGCGTATTATAACGCACACAGTCGTGTAGGTGACCTAGTTGTTGAGGCACAACATGCGGTCTCGCAGGTCACCTTTTCCGGTAACCCCTCAGGACACGTCTTCACTTCCGCACCAATCTCTCAACCCTTAGCTCCGACCTATCAAGACCCTCCCGCACAAACTCCCTTCCTTCCCACTCCATCGTTGGGCAGTGAACTCACGTTGGGTGTAGCCGCGTACGGCCCGCCAGGGGGGCCTCCACCTTCGGTATGTCTCGTGTGTATGTCGCCTTGCTGTTGCCTGGCTGCTGGTACCCTTTTATGCTCCCGTCATGCAACACATGTCAAATATGCATGCTGACGAATCCGTGATATAGAATAGGCGTGTTTCCGTCGACGAACTCGGGGTACACGCGCCGTTGGCGTATACTCCCCCCCAGTTCTCATCGCTGCCTACAAACAGAGAGGGTGATCCGGCGTCGTCGTCGGTGGGTCCCACACAGCCGCTGTCGCTCTCCGCGCCGTATGACAGTGGGGTGGCACGAACCGAGGAGAACCAATCATTGATGGCATCCATCGCCGATGCCCTCTCCCCGTCCCATCGTGGATTTACCCTCGAGGAAGCCACCTCACTCGGACACCCCGGGCTCGACGAACCCGTGCCAAAATATGAACCCCTCGCTGATGACGTGGGACGATTTGCCCAGAGTGAACCGCACGGCCCAGTGACAAACGGGCATGTGAGCCCACCACCGCTCACAGAGAGGGATCCCAGAAGAACGACACGACGCAGTACGTCACCGCCATCCCTTCCACCGGGTGCAGCCCCTGCTGCGATTAGGGCTTGGGATGATAGAATGGGTCAGGGTGAGGATGGTGCTCATTCTGATCGTCCGGCATCGTCGAGCGCGGATGTGCCTTCACAGCGAATTACTTCTTCCTCGGATCGGGATGGGGAAGAAGAGGACGGCTTAGCTTACGATCGTGACAGTCCATCTTTAGGAGAGGAAGGAGTGGTCGGTGGGAATGGTAAGCATCACGAGGAAGATACGTCGTTCTCGGAGAGTGGCGGGGAAGCAAGTGTGGATGCGGTCACGACGGTCTATGACGAGCAAGGCACGACGCCTATTGAAAGGTCGGTGTCGACGAACGTAGGCGGCGCCACGTTGCTCTCGCGTGCAGAGAGTCAATGGCGTATCCCACGCGTTCCACCCCCATCTGTGGATCCAGACACGATCGATATCCGCCAACCTGCTGGACACGGTTTGTACAGTGCCGGGACGGGTGCCCAAGAAGACGAGGTAGAGATACAGACGGATGAATCGACAGACGAACGGGCGCACAGTGCAGCTGCGGCACGGGAAGTCTCGCGTGCGATGGATGCGTTGGCGTTTAGTGCGAGTGGGTATGCGACACCAAAGGCGCCACCGCCGGGGTATGGATCGACGCTGTCGGCGCAGAGTCAAGCTGCACCGTACCGACGTTCGTCGTCCCCGCCGCAGCCTTCTGCTTTGGGCAGAACACCGCAGAGTTCTGTCCCCTCGTCCCCAATCCTGCCTCCAAATCCACCATTTGCGAACCGAAGCCGCGCATCGCTGATATTAGAGGCGCGCCCAGGGCATGTATCGAGCGAGAGCGCTCCTGGACGAATCCCTACTCCCACGCCCACGATCACTACCTCTGTTGTGGGTAGTGATGGTGCGGGTTCACCGCTGGCACCCAGGCCGACATCTCCCATGTACCGCTCCCCACCTCCCGAGTATCCACGCCCAACACCGCCGTTTTCGTCGCCGCTCATGGCAAGCTCCACGTCGTCGTTGAACGGCGGAGGTGGGGGTGCGAATCTAGGCGGTGGACCACGGACGATCTCGGCGGCTGCGTTCCGGAGACAACAGATGCGGTCTCCGAGTGGGACAGAGGCGGGGCCTGCGGATACGAGTCCGTTGACGTTGAGGAAGCCGTCTGTGTCGCCTTCGCCTTCGGCGTCGCGGCAGCCACATATTGGCTCGGGATCGGCGTCCCCGGTTCCGGTTCCTGTTTCCAAGGACTTGCCCAGAGCGAGGTTGTCGGTCGTCAACCCGGATCCGCGGATGTCGGATGAAGAAGGAGGTGGAGAAGAGTTTGATTATATCGGGGCGTATGGTGGGGAGAGTGCGGGGTATAGTGCGGGGAGGTATGTAAGCGATCTGGAGAGGCATTGATTAGGGTGTTTTTTTTTTTTTTTTCAGGACGCTCAGAAACTTGGTTCGTGCACGTTGCCTTTTCCTTATTGTCATCGATTATGTCGACGCGCGGACGTTGGATGATCTGTAAATGTATTGTGCTATTGATTGCTTGTCGTGATCGTGCCAGTAGGGACGCGATTGTGTTGAATAACGTAGTTTTTATTCGTGTACTATCGATCGTGTATGCATGGCTTGTAATCGCTACTGGACCTTTCTGGGGACATGTCTATTCGAATAGTTTCGACGCTCAAAATTTCGACCGGCCTGTCAGTAATACACCCGGTCCGCAGCCACCTATTCAAATCCCATGGCAACGCTGGTCAATCGCAACATCCCGTGCAAGCCTCTATGCCCTTTGCCATGAAAGGTCTTCCTCACGAAGATTGGTCAACCACTCATGACGCCTAGTACCCCGGCCGAACTCGCGAACCTGTTCGTGAACTCACCGAAAGTCGGCTCGACTTTGCAAGATATTTGATTTGAATCAGAGCAGGCCGACGACGACAACGACTCAGAAGAAGTACGTTTGTCTCATGTCATTCACGAGCGAGCCATTGATAAGTTTCCTACCCTACTCAATTCCTGTGTATCGGCAAATTCCGATTTTCATGACATTTTAGCTCAATCTCTATACGTACTACATAGCTGTCCTTGCCGGCAGGGACCTTTCTGGGCGAGGCGGAGCCAGTAGCAGAGTTCGAAAGTTAGATCCATCGAAGTGAGTTAGCGGGGGAGGTGTTGGCGGCCCTGACAGGGGCTATTTGTTGATGTTGACGTTTGACAGAACAACCATCAAACTATGTGACCTTGCTGGGAAGCAAGGTCAATTGATCTTGATCGCAGCCCACGATGACTAACTTCGAGACCGTTGATGTCGCTGTCTTCGTGCCGCCATCGACGAATGTCTCTGGCAAATCTACCATTTATTGGAAAGGTCTTCCTCGCCTACTGAGGTTTGACGATGTCGCCAGAAGGCTAATCCAGGCAGGTAGGCGCCACAGGTTTCGGCGGGTATGAATAGGTTAGACGATATACCGTCCAGGATATCAAGAACCAACCGCACTAGTGTTGCGGCAACGCCCTGTTATTACAATCACTGATGGTCCATCGGGTGGCAATGCTGATGAAGGCTGGCACGTTAACATGTGCGTCATTTCCAGTGCCTGCGCTCGTAGGTGATGGTACAAACTTGAACCAGAGATCAACCGCTCTTGCATTTCTATCATAAAGTTTTCCGTGGCGACACAAGGGATCCGAGTCCATCCCCATATGTTAACGAGGCGACGATGATTGAGGGAGGTAACGCTGCTTTGGTTGCTGGTTTGCGGATTCAATTCCACAGGTGAGTTGGGATTGGTCATTCCAAATGTATTGGTCACTAGCGGATGGTCATTGGTGGACTTTGTAGAACCATTCGAGTCCCAGGTGCGCAACATGTTACTTCACTGTATCAAGGTTCACCGGCAGTATCATTATCAGATAATAATAAGACCCATTCCCTTCCACCACACATGGGCACGTTCAAACTCTTGTGAGTGATGTATCTACATTTCACCCCCAGAGCATTATTGTTGGACTGATACATCTGCTAGCAATGTCGGAGATGCATCCGCCACGCTTCCCAAGTCCATTATTGCCAAAGGCGGTGCATTCATCGTGTGCATTTGTTACTTCTTCATAGTTCCTTTATTGACATATTACAGAGCATGTACCAACGTGAAGCAATGTGGATGTCCTTCGGTGTTCTTCCGGACCAAGGCGTCGCTGCGAAGATTTCCGTAGGGGGAGTTAATGCATTGACTGGTCTTCCACAGAACGTGAGTGCGGCGCCGAAGCAGGATTACCTACCAATTGGTGGTCAAAATGGGCAGATGTGAGATTCTCCCTTTCTTCTACAGTGAAGGAGATGATTTTAATCATACCTCAGGTGGCTGGTATGTGTAGATACAAGAATTGAATACTTAATAGGGCTAACACATCCAGGACGGAATTTCGACCTCACCGGGTGTTGTACGCCGTACGCCATGTTCATGAGTGACTTCGTTAGTTCCATTGAATAATCACCTTCCTGCTAGAATTTGTTGCCATGCCTTTGGGAAAAGGATACACCGTAGAGGGGCAGGTGACTGGCGCAGAGGTGCGCTTGTTTCTACTCCTCTGACTACTCTGATTTAAGCTGTGATACAGAATGTTGGCGGGATTCAAATCGATGTATTCCAGAAGTATGGTACGAACGTCAGCTTTACGTATTTGGGGAGCAATGTCAATATGTACAAGTCCGCACGCAAACTGGGGCTGAATGTGGGAGAGTCCGTTCAGATGGTGCCGTATTATACAGAGAGGTAAGTCTGGATATTTGGATACTTTGCATTGATTCATTGTGTCTTCAGTCGTCCTGTGCTGCTCCGAAAAGGCACGAGTTACGTTGTGAATCAAAGTTCAGTTGTTGAGCTTACAGTCGGTTACGGGCCAGCCAGCGATGGCGAGTGCCTATTTCAGCCAATCTGTGGCCTCTGACAATAATGCGTGCAGGACAAATCTTCGTAAATACTCTGACTGGGAAGAGGATAACATTAGAATGCAGTTCGTCTGACATTATTGATGACGTGAAAGCGAAGGTTCAAGACAGGGAAGGGATACACCCTGATCAACAAAGACTGGTCTTTGCAGGCAAAGTGCTCGAGAATTCCCGCACATTGTATGGTGAGACTCTGTCGTGTATTACATGGTCCTATTATGTCTGACCCTTTTCTCACGGGGAGAATATGGCATTGGGAAAGAATCTACACTGCACCTGATACTTCGCTTCCGAGGTGGAGGTGGATACCTCACGGACATCGAAGCTGGGTTCGCAGCAGGGGGAAGAGTTTCGCAGAAGATCAATCGCGACCCCCTCCCGATCACTGCTTATGATCACGACAGCATTCAGCGGTTCCATGTCAGCGTCATTAATGCTGCCTACTTCTCCGAGGTCACAGGACTCCCTAATCCACCATCCCCAGTCACCGCGCAAATATATCTTCAGCTTGGATTGCCATGGTACGCGCTCTACGATGAGAAAATTCCTTTGGCAGACAATACGTCTTCACCTACCCCCCTTACCGACGTACAGTCTATCGCGCAAATCGACGCTTCCCGTGCATCGACGGGCGGAGGAAGTCGTCAAGCAGAATGTGGGTATTGTGTATATGAGATGGCAACCCAGTCCATGGTACCCTGCGGACATGAATTCTGTGACGCTTGTTCGACTGCAACCGCCTGCCCGAAATGCTGCAGGCGGGTGACAGGTCGGATGCGATTTGCAGCTGGGATGCGCATGCCAGGAAAAGAGGAAGGAGATGGGGTAGATGCGCTCTCGTTGGACAAGAGAATTGTGAAATTACGGGCAGGTGCGGCGTCGCGCACCTTCTATTCGTTCAAGTTGAGAGATCATGCAGTCTCTGGACTATGTGGCGACGTAGAATAATTGGTTCTAAAAGTCGTGACTATTGGCAGGCAGGAAATGATGTACGAGTAGTAGTGAATGTAATGCATCCTAAGCCTAAGTCCGGTTCTCGGAAAAGTTGGATGATATCACTACAAATGTTGTGACGGGCCACATTCCGTGAAGTCGATCGCAATGGTAGCTCGTGTGGAGCACGGAGCGGGTGATGTACATACTACGTACAGTATGCACGTACGTTTAGGAGTGAGGATGTGGGCGAAAGCCCCGGAGGGCTTTGGAAGTATGTAAGTGATCTGGAGAGGCATTTATCAGGGGCTGCGGGGTGCTGAAGACGTTGAACTGTGGGTTCTTTTTTCCATGACGCTCAGAAACGCGGTTGGTTCGCACACGTCTCGCTTACTTAGTTCCTTATTGTCGTCGATTATGCCAATGTGCGGACCTTGGAAGATCTGTACATGTATTGTGCCATCGATTCAAGTGATGGCGCTAGTCGTACGGACTTGATTGTGTTGAATAACGTAGTTTTTATTCGTGTATGTACTATCAATCGTGTACGCATGGCTTTGTAGGCTCTCGACAGTGAAAACGCACAAGTCCGTCAAAGTGATGCGAAGTCTCTGCAAGGGAAATTGCGGTGGACGTACTACGAGAAGTAAACCTCACTACCCTGGTGGCAGAAAAAGGTGGCGAGATTCCCCGGGTCTCCACAACTCAGTGCTCGACGCGCGAATACGGGAAGTAATAGGCAAGTGTGGGCAAGGACCGTGTGTAGCTATACGCAAGCACAAGGTCGCTGGATAAAATTTTGTCCGCGGTGCGCCGGTAACGCAAGCAAGATATATTCGACGCATGGTGCGTACGGGAGGAACGGATCCAAGCGGAGGCAGGGGCAATATTTGTGGAGAGGACGCAATGGATAGCTGCCAAGGAGGCCGATTTCAAGGAAGCGCAGCAGAGCAGAAGTCCTTGTGTCGCGTGTCCAGACGATGGAGGAACCGGGTCACGGACGAGAAAATATCGCCGGCACCTATTCAAACATAGCAACGCTAGTCAATCGTGACATCTCGTGGCCCGTGCAAGACTCTATGCCCTTCGCCATGAAAGGTCTTCCTCACGAAGACTGGTCACACCTACCCCGGCTGAACTACTCGAGAACCTGTTTGTGAACTCACCCAAAGTCGGCTCGACTTTGCGAGGATTTTGATTTTGAATGAGAGCCGGCCGACGACAGCGACTCAGAAGAAGTACCATTGTCTCGTGTCATTTGATATGTTTCCTAGTCCCGGGCCACTGAATCCCTGCCAGTGTGTGCTACTAGGATCGGCAAATTCCGACTTTCACAGCTCAACTTGATCTTGATCTTCATCGCAGCCCACGATGACTCACTTCGAGACCGTTGATGTCGTTGTCTTCACGCCGTCATCGACGAATGTCTCTGGCAAATCTACCATTCATTTGAAAGGTCTTCCTCGCCTGTTGAGGTTTGACGATGTGGCCAGCAGGCTGATCCAGGCAGGCAGGTGCCACAAATTTCGGCAGATATGCATAGGTTAGATGATATACTGTCTAGGACATAAAGCGCCAACCACACTAGAATTGCGGCAATGCACAATCACTGATGGACCATCTGATGAAGGCTGGTACCGCATCATTATCAGTACCTGTGCTCATAGGTGACGGTACAAACTTGAACTAGAGATAAGGAGTTTATTTTAATGGTACCTCAGGTGGATGGTATGTGCAGATACAAGAATTGAATGCTCAATAAAGCTAACCCATGCAGGACGGAATTCCGACCTCACCTGGTGTTGTACACCGTACGCCATGTTCTGGGTTTGTTTGCTCACCTTCCGGCTAGAATTTGTTGCCATGCCATTGGGAAAAGGATACATTGCAGAGGGGCAGTTGACTGGGGTCGAGGTGCGCTTGTTGCTACTCTTCTGACTCTTCTGATTTAAGCTGTGATACATAATGTTGGTTGGATTCAAATCGATGTATTCCAGAAGTATGATACGAACGTCGGCATTAGGCATTCAGGGCGCGATGTCAATACGTACAAGTCCGCACGCAAACTGGGGCTTGATGTGGGAGAGTCCGTTCAGATGGTGCCACATACAGAGAGGTAAGTCTGGATATTCGGATACTTTGAATCGAATCATTGACAAATGTCTTCAGTTCTCCTGTGCTACTCCAAAAAGGCATGAATTATGTTGTGAATCAGAGCTCAGTTATTGAGCTTACAGTCGGTTACGGGCCAATCAACGATGGTGAGTACCTACTTCAGCCATTTTGTGGCCTCTGACAATAATGCGTGCAGGACAAATCTTCGTAAAGACTCTGACCGGGAAGACAATAACTCTAGAATTCAATTCGTCTGACACTATCGGTGACCTCAAAGCGAAGGTTCAAGACATGGAAGGGATACCCCCTGATCAACAAAGATTGATCTTTGCAGGCAAGCAACTCGAGGATGGTCGCACATTGTGTGGTGAGACTCTGTTGTGTATTACATGGTCCTATCATGTCTGACCCCTGGGGAGATTATAACATTCAGAAAGAATCTACACTGTCAATGGTCCTGTGACGCCAAAGGTGTTGCCGCCATCTCTCGTGGGTGCGACACTGTCTCATTTTCTCGCCCGAGTTCTTTTTGTGTTGTGATCGTTGATGCATTGCAATGCTTGAACTTGAATGTTCTCTATCGCATGTTTTCTATCATCTGTATCGTATAGGAAGTGAAATCAATTCATGAGAACGACTCAAACATTCCTAGGATTTGTTGGTTCCGGCGCGGTATCTCTGCGTTTGACTCTGCTTCAGCCTTGTCCACCGGCAAATTCCGAATAACACGACATGCACAAGTTCGATCGCAACGGTGGCTCGTGGGGAGCTCGGAGTGGTGATGTACATACTACATACAGTAGGCATATACATGGTAGGAGTGAGGATGTGGGCGAAAGCCCCGGAGGGCCTTCCGGCCCGAAGCATTGCGAGGGCGAGCGAGCCGCGTTCCCGGCTAGAAGGAGCCGCAGTGCGACGCAGGCGGCAGAGCTCACCCCACAGAGAAGGAGAAGGCTCCCATGGCGTGTGAGGGAGTCAGTGGCGCAGGAGCATTTGCGTATGGTTGGATACCAGTGGACGCGGTGATTCGTGCATGGTTCAATACCAGCGGACACGGTGGTGCAATGCACGTCGGGCAGGAAATGGCGTCCGAGAGGTCCGAGTCGAGGACCAGAGGACGTGAGGTGAGTGGTGGCAATGCGACACGCCTCGACACGATAGGGGCAGCAAGCTGGCAAGCTGGCGAGAAATGGCGTCCGGTCTGTTAAGAGACGGAGGTCGACACGAGAAGGAGCTGGCGAGTTGATGCGGAGTGGCGTCCGTGAGGTTGAAGACCCAGGGAGGCCCTGTAGGGAGCGCCGAGTGCAACCTGCAAAAACGAGGAGCGGGCGAGGCGCTCAATGCGCCGTCGCCGGCACTGCCACCTGACTCAACAGCGTCCTCTTGCCATCTTGATCTTGATTGCACCCCACAATGACTAAATTCGACAACCCTCAGGAAACTAGGTCACGTCGATCCTTTGCTAGCCCGTCGCAGACCGTTGACGTCGTTGTCCTCATGCCATCGACAAATGTCTCTGGCAAATCTACCATTCATTTGAAAGATCTTCCTCGCCCACTGAAGTTTGACGATGTCGCCAGAGAGCTGATCCAGGCAGGTAGGTGGCACAAATTTCGGCAGGTATGCATAAGTTACATGATATATACCGTCCAGGACACAAAGAGCCAACCGCACTAATATTGCGGCAACGCCCTGTTGTCACAATCACTGATGGTCCATCGGGTGGCAATGCTGACGAAGGCTGGCACGTTAACATGTGCGTCATTGCCAGTGTTTGCGCTCGTAGGTGACAGTACAAACTTGAACCAGAGATCAACCACTCTTGCATTTCTACCATAAAGTTTTCCGTAGCGACACAAGGGATCCGCCCCCGTTTGTTAGCGAGGCGAAGATGATTGAGGGAGGTCAAGCTGCCTTGGTTTCTGGTCTGCGTCTCAAATTCCATAGGTGAGTTCGTCATTCCCAGTGGTATTGGTCACTAGCGCATGGTTCTTGGTGCACTTTGTAGAACCATCCGAGTCCCAGGTACGCAACATGTTGCCTCACTGTATCAAGGTTCACTGGCAGTATCATTCTCAGACAACGATAAGACTCATGCCCTTCCACCACACATGGGCACGTTCAAACTCTTGTGAGTGCTGTGTCTGCATTTCACGCACAGAGGATTGTTGTCGGATTGAACTCATATATACATCTTCCAGCAATGTCGGAGATGCATCCACCACGCTTCCCAAGTCCATTCTTGCTAAAGGTGGTGCATTCATCGTGCGCAGTTCACACTTCTTCATACTTCCTGTATTGACGCATTACAGAGCATGTACCAGCGTGAAGCAATGTGGATGTCCTTCAATGTTCCTGACAAACAAGGCGTCGCTGTGAAGATTTCCGTAGGGGGAGTTAATGCATTGACTGGACTTCCACAGAACGTGAGCGCGACACTGAAGCAGGATTACCTACCAATTGGTGGTCAAAATGGGCAGATGTGAGATTCTCCATTTCTTCTCCAGCGAAGGAGTTGATTTTGATCGTACCTCAGGTGGCTGGTATGTGTAGATACGAGTATTGAATTCTCAATTAAGCTAACGCATCCAGGACGGAATTTCGACCTCACCTGGTGTTGTACGCCGTACGCCATGTTCCTCAGTGGCTTTGTTGGCTCCATTAAATAATCACCTTCCCGCTAGAATTTGTTGCCATGCCTTTGGGAAAAGGATACACCGTAGAGGGACAGGTGACTGGGGCAGAGGTGCACTTGTTCATACTCTTCTGACTACTCTGATTTAAGCTGTGATACAGAATGTTGGCGGGGTTCAAATCGATGTATTCCAGAAGTATGATACGAATGTCGGGTTTACACATTTAGGGCGCGATGTCAATATGTACAAGTCCGCACGTAAACTGGGGCTTAATTTGGGAGAGTCCGTTCAGATGGTGCCACATACAGAGAGGTGGGTCTGGATATTCGGATACTTTGAATCGATTCATTGACAAATGTCTTCAGTTATCGTTATCCTGTGCTACTGCGTAAAGGCACGAGCTACATTGTGAATCAGAATTCCGTTATTGAGCTTACAGTCGAAGATGGTCAGTG
>JBBPSD010000546.1:0-21686 GCA_038093415.1 Xerocomellus chrysenteron | reverse complement strand
GGTTCAGGCTGTGGTGAAAGCCAAAGGAGGGTATACCAAGTACTAATATATACCAAATACTCCCACTAGTACAAAAGTCCAAAAACTGTTACAATGGTATTGCTGTTTTAAAACTGTCATATCTCGATGACCTCTGTGCCGAATCACATGATCCAGGGATCGGTTTGTAGCCAAGGGTTTGTACTCTATTTGGTCCCACCGAAGTGAAGTGGAATTCCCACGGGTGGTTGTGGGGCGCTTCGCGCCCCGGTTTGAGGTTAGTTATTGTAACGCTTTTTGGAGTCACTGTATGTTAATAAGGTGTCTGCTAAAAGAATGAAACATACTATGGGGTCTTGTTCTTGGGCACGCGCATCTTGCGATCTTTGCTGTTATCAGCCGGTCGAAGTGCGTTCGCTCCACCCGAAGCTTCGCCACTCTTCGAGTGCTCTTGCAATGGTGGTATATCGGCGAGGGGAGGCATTTTAAGCTTCAAGCTGCCCCTCGACAGCATTTGCCTGAAGGAATACATAGTTTAGAATGTCGCCATGAGAACAGAAAAAACTTACAACGGATTGAACGATTTGACCATGTCGCCACCCCCACTGCTCTCCTCGCCCATCGAATCCCTCTCTCCACTGGTCGTGCTAGTGCCCTCAACCATCTTCTCATTCTCCGCATCAGATGTGCCCTTGACCACCCCCCCATTCTCCACATCGGACGAACCAATTGCCATGCCAGTGTGTGTTGAACTGCTATCTTCGCTGATTGTATCGCCGGCGATCGTCGGATAGGTTGCTCCGGTAGCCATGTCCGTCAAACTGCTGTTCCCACTGATAACGCCATTGTTTTCGTTCACCACGACATTTGCTGCGTCGGTTGCGGCGACCCCAACTTCTACTTCTGTGACATCCCTATTGACAGTCTTCTGATGGTCCTCCTTGGTTGCTAAGAGCAGTGAACTTGCAGAAGATGGTGTGGGCGAAGGAGATGTCCGCGTATAGGATGTATCCTCGACGAAAACTGAGGACAACTCAGTTTCGGACGAAGCGGGGGCTGGAGAGTCGACTGGAGAGTCGTCTGGTGTATTGTCTGAATCTCCTGTCATTAGGAATATGTTAGTACGAATGATGGCTAAAAGATAACTTACGCTTTAGTTTTTTCTCCACTCGGATCGCAGGTTGGGATGATTTCGAATTTGCCTTTCGCTTTCGAATGACAACACTTTGCTCACCTCCGGTAGCAGTGTCGTCCTCGTTCTTGATGATCTTCGTATTGTTACGCTTGACTCGGGTAGAGGCAAACGTAGACTCTTAAGACTAAGGGGAACAAGGTTTCTTCGAAGGGCGTCTTCGAAGAGCAAGGGGGCAAAGGTTCCTCAAAGGGCTTCTTTAGAGGACGTAGGTGCTGGGGGCTTCCTCAGCAAGTCTTATCAACGATCGGTTGAGTAAGACGTTCAAGGAGTTTCTACAAGGGAGCGTACACTCAAGAGTAGTATGACGACTCAGAGAGATCCAGGGAGAACAGAGTAGATTCAAGTTAAAGAAATAGTACATGAGATGTCGTCGTTTAAATACGTGGAGATCCGACGCACGGACCAAGCAGTGTTCGTAGAGTAAAAACCAAGGTGAATATAAGAGGAATGCTTGGGCAGTGCGATAGAAGAGAAGAGACGGCGTTGAGGTAAACACGTGTAAGAAATGGACGTCCATAGATGGAAGGTGGAAACGGGATAAGGGAACCATGCACAGCATGTAAAAGGGAAGCTGTGTTTAGGCGGAGGGCGTTCCAGAGAACGGTTCGAAGATATGGAAGAGAGTCGAAGGACGAATGACGTAAGAAAAGAAAAGAATCGTAACACGTATCGACCCAGTTTCCAGCGGCGTCTGTGTTATTCCGTACCCATCCCGGATAGTTGAGACCACATAACTCATCCATTTTCCAGTCATTTTCGGCGAGCTCCATGAGGGGGAACTGTTTGTATACGATCCCATAGACATAGTCCTTGGCGGATGCGCTTGCTTTACCCCACTGCCTTGGGGCATTCTTGTTCATAGCGAGGTCTTTCCAGGCACTCTTGATCTTCTTTCGCAATGCCTTCAGCGTCTGTTCTGAGATTATCTTGCCCATCTCGTCCTCGAGGTAGGCTAACTTCCAGCATGTGTGTGTGCTAGCCTCAGCAGTGGTCGTCCACGTGCAGAATGCCTCTCGACGCCAGAATCGTACGTTGGGGTAGTTTTGCTGTGTTTTGACAGACGGTGTGACTGTTGCTGTGCCTACCTGACCTGAGATCTGCTCAAAGAGGGATCTAAAAGTCATGGAATATCGGTCTGAGTTCCTTAAACTGAATATATGCAACTTGAATGTACTTTGCAAGATCACGCTCTGTGCTGACTTTGAGCAGCTCTCGTTCGAGCATACTGCAGCGCTCCTTGTATCTTGATAATTCTTGTTGCATATATGCGGTCTAAAGTGGATAGGATGCAATGTGAGAAGCTTTTAATACATGAAACACACCTGATTAGGACCGCCATATGTATTCGACTGTGGGAAAGATGGTGGCGACGTGTGGAGATAAGATTCAGGGCCTCGGCTAGAGAATGGCTGCACTGCCAGTGGTAGCAACTCGTTTGGGTTGAATGAGCTGAAGTCAAAATTAGTTCCACAATCCATAGAGAAAAAAAATACAGAGATTCCCGTCCGAGTGATATGATAAAGAAACAAAGTAAGAGACGCAACGAAGACGCGACACGTCTCTTACTTTGATTACAGGAGTAACTCTGATTCGGTATATCCCGCGGTGGCAGCCAACCTAAATTGCCACATTGCACAACCTCCACTTAGCCGAATATGTTTCCGATCCCGCGACCAATCCAGAAAGCTCCCGTTGTCGAGATGTCTGGCGATGTTGTTCTCCTTGACATTGATAATATTGTTCCACAATGGGACATATATACCTTTTCACTTGATATCCAGCAGCCGAGAAAAAAGGTGAGTGGACGCCTAATTTCTTTTCTCATATATTGATTCAATCATAGCAAATTGTTCTTCGCGTGAAACGCAACCCTGTGGAGAAAGAGTCCGTGTACGTACTTTTAATATCAGACTATTGTTCCTGATCCAAACACATTACTGTATTACAGAGAGATTCAGACTGACTGCCCGAAGGACAACATATTCACTGTGGAAACGTATGTTGATTTGTTTCATTCTATGTGTACTCATCATATATTAGTGCAGTCCAAACTGAGGGTGAGGTTATTGTTGTCAAATCAGAGGAACAGATTCCCCTCAAACCAGAGCTTCCGGATGCGAAGCTAGAAGAAGTCGAGATCTCTCTTGGCGATCTCACTGCCTCCCAAGGTTTTACCAGGTATGGTCCAATATTTGTCTGTTAACCTATTAGTTAATGGGCATTATGTAGCTGCCCTATCTCCCCATGTGGCCTCCTCATCCGCCGTTCAAGCACTGCTCTGGGCCGCTGAGACTTGCCGAAGTACATGGTTCGGCCATTTGACATGCCGGCAGGGAGTGCAAGCAAGCGCACTAATAGTGCCCCTCACATTGAGGAACCAGCCACCAAACGAACTAGATCCCTTTAGATAGAATCTAATGAGTCATACTGTAAAATTCCCACTTGGCAAGGTGTAATCATATACATATCTGATTTCAAACAGGCGGAAACATCTCAACTACATAACCTACTCTGCATCTACATCGTCGGTATCATCATGCCCTGGATTGTAAGGTGCCGCAAGATCTGAGACGTCCAAACCTGGCTTTTCTAACATAAAGAACCTTTCTCCCTCAACTCCAGACGCCAATACAATCTTGTGCAGTATCATCGCAACAACACTTTTGATAGTCTTCACATTGATGATCTTGATCGAATCGAGCAGCGTCGAGGCGGCAAGGACTTGAGAGGATTCTCGGACAAGGTGAGGGTCTGGTTCAGAGTAGAGTTTCACGACAGCGACATTGTTGAAAAATGTGGTACCGTCTTCAGCGGTTTGTCCAAGCTGGGTGAAGAATTGTACTTCACCCACTCGGATTGTATCGTTCAGGAGACACTAAACCATAGAAATAATTAGTACATGGTATACATATAGGTTAGAGAGACGTACCTTTACATTTCGGGATACCCGCAGGTCATTAGGAGACTTGAGACACTCACGCCATAGTGATCGGGCTGTCTGTCCGTTCGGTAACCTCAGTCGTGCCCACCTGAAAATACATGGCACGTTCTGACCAGCGGGGAGGTAGTCTTGAATGGCAGTGAAGATTTCGGGTTCGGGGGAAATGAGGTACTTGTCGCGCTTGCGAAGAAGTGCGAAGCCATCTCCAAGATCGGTGGCGGTGGTGGGAAGTGACGCTTTCGATTCGTCGAGCTCTGGCATGACAGCAAGTAAAGCATTGACCTGACAACGCCTGACACCCTCACGGGACAAATTCGCGTATGGACGCGATGGTTGGCGTATCTCTTGGCCAAGGTTTCCTATCGCCCGCTCCATCGTCCACTGAGCATAACATATGGGGGGGCCTTTCTGGATGGCCTCAGGGACGAGGTGAAGAACTTGATGAATAGAAGGACGAATGAAATGGAGTCGACTTTGCTTGAGTTGGTAGTAAAGTAACTCGAACTCCTGTTCCCAGGAGCAAAGCATAGTATGCGCTTCTTGGAGATGGCGAGACGTGATGGTGTGCTGACACATGATTTGGAAACCATGTACGAGTTTACAGAAATTAGACCAGTACTTTGAGGGGAGAAGCGAGTAGAGGAAGATTGGAGCATAGCCGAATAAATATAGGTGGAATTCCCATGTCTTGTATTGGGTGTTGATCTTTTCGGCGATGTTACACGGTTTGCGATCAAAAGAACCTGGAAGGTAGTGGCCAGCGTGTTCGACGAGTTGACCATGTTTACCCCACACAACTGGATCGCGTAAGACAGCCCAGTCCCAGGTCAATTTGTCGTCGTCGGGTCCAGCGTCAATTGTGCCACGCCAAAGGGAGATTAAAAGATCAGTAAGATTGCCAGCGAGGTGCATGATGTCAGGTGTCATACAGAACGGCACGCCAAGAGAGTGAGAGGGAGGTAGGCCAAGAATTAGGGGAGGCTTCGTCAGCCCAGTCTCTGTTTTCATTTTATCCCACTGCGTTTGGTTTTGAACAGCAACAATCTTCTTCAAATTCTCGGCGTATTCCAATGACCCCCCCTCAGGTAGCTCGAAAGGATCAATATCATTGTGGTCAGTGGCGGCGCGCGGGCGATCACGAGGACAAAGAAGGGCTGGGTAATAATGAGTGCCTTTGCGTCGACCGAGAACTCCGCAGTACAGACGGCAGCCGTTTTTGCCGCTGTGGCCTACCATCCCATCCCAGTACACAAGCCCAGGTCCGTCAGCTGTAGTAAAAAGGAGATAGAGATATGAGATGTGTCGAGAGTCTGTTGAAGCGTCCCAAATTGGAAGCCCTTCACGTTGGAGTGCGGCAAGGTGATGAAACGCAGGGAAAAGAAAAGAGTCGACATTTTTGGGCTTGTTTGGGCCAGGAATAAAGCCGCCAGGAAGAACATTGAGTTTGCGATAGCGAACATCGGGTGAAAGATTGACAATAATCCATATGTAAACCCAGCAGTCGGATTCCTTGCTATCATAGAGTTGCGCGCCGTCTAGTGAGACCATCAGGACAACATCATGCTCTTTGATGTCGCCACCAAGAACACCGCCAAGGAAATCCCATCCAGCCACGACATCATCGAGGATAGGAATGCCCTCTTGATTTGAGCCAGGCCGGTCCAGATCACTTAAAATCTTTTGTGCCCGTTCCCAAAGGTAGCGCATCGCACGAGCACCTTCTTGGCTACGAAACCGTGCTTGGATCTGTGGACCTAAGGGAATCGTGGTAAATTGTTGGGCTGGAACTTTCTTGTTGCCTTGGGTTTGCAGGTTCCAACGGGGCGCATGACATAGAGAGCAAGCATCGAGATCAGCGAAGGGTCCGGTGAACGCATGACACGATCTCGGACACATGTCGTGTAGGATGGCTTCCACACCTGTGTAGGTAGCGATCAACTTCTCAACGTTCTTATATGATTGAATTGTCGTGGCACCTGGAGTGTTGGCAAAGTTTTGTCTGAAGGAGCGAGCGATGCGCTCATAGGCATCTTGGGAAGCATGTTCTAGTGCGAGATACATGGAAATGGAGTGGCAAATTGCAGGGTCGGGGATCTCAAGAGGGACATTAGGTGGGTTACGAAGCCTGTCCATTGCATCGTCATCCCACTTTGCAACCGGCTCTGAGAGTGAGGCATTTGATATCGCTTGAATAAAGGACATTGAGTCTGACATCAATTTGAATGATGCAGAGTTCGCAAGGTCAGTTATGTCGATAGGGGGAACCTCTCTCCTTCGATACACGATGGAACTATACCGAGATGGAGGACGCTCGGGAGGAGGCGGAGAGTGAGGCGGAGACGGCAAGCGAAATGGTGATGGCGAACGAGCATAGATATCCTGTTCAACATCCATAGGACTGTTCTAAAACATTGTCGTGAACAGAAAGCTCGAGAGAAACCAGACAAAAACCTACCGAACGTGGACGTGATGCAACCTGAGTGTTTCCGTCGCGGGTTGAAGAAACGTCACCCTGTCCATTCCGCCTACTACGGACATTTATTCCTTTTGCTCGACATCTAGTAGAATTGTTGACACTGTCAAACTTGGCAGCTTGAATGCGAGCACGCTCTTCTTCAGACGAGGCATCTTGCAAATGTCGGAAAAAGGTGGTAGATGAGACGATATGAGGCTGGCCAAATCCATGTCGAATACAGACGCAGTTGAACCGAGCATTGCTCGGTTCTGGCATGGCTTCTAGGGAGAAGGGAGGACGCAGGGTACCAGCGAAAGCGAGTATACAACTAGGCAGCGTGCACGTGTATACCGCATGCAACATTATGCAACTTGCTTGTGCAACTTAGCTTCGCTCACGCGCTCACAGTGTGCAACTTTGCAAAGTTGCATGCATGTGTGCGCACTTCGATTTCTCACTCTAAGCTATATCACGTAGTATCAGATGAAAACATAAAAACATTACTAAATACATGGGGTGACATTCGATGACACCCGTTAGCATAGCCAGTTCTCACTGGGAATGACCAATGTTTGTCACCAGATGTTGAAAATTTCTCACTGCACCGCTGGTTCCATCGAGATCCTTGAAAACGGCTTAGGCCGCGCCTACCACCATCCGAAACTGTTGGCGAAAGGCTGGCATTTTACCCGCCCCGCCAGCACTTCCACCTTCCGAACAACCTGCAGTCCCAATCTCATCGCTCATTCATTCAACATTTGACTGCATTTCGCACACCAAGATGCTCGTTACCACTGCTTTGGATGAACTAGAGGCTAGTGGGGCGCTTCTCAATTGGCAATCGAGACCAACAATGTTTTCGGTGCAACCGACGAGGACATCTACAATTGCGTGATGCGAGGCCAGAAATTTGAAGGAGCAAGATGGACTTGGTGACGGCGACGATGTCGACATGATTTCCCGAACCAGTCCTGACATGTCATGAGGCACTCCAGGTTGCCTTCATGCTCAAGAGATATGTCGGCACCGTTTCAATGACAACTTGCCATTTGCCTGCAAGCTGGAGGGGATGTTAGGCTCGTTTGGACAGCAGACTCGGGCGGCCGAGATGCAGGGTATGAAAGAAACCAAGCTGACAGACTTTTTCGCTCGTAGATAGCTCCAATTTGGTTCGGGATGGTTGTCGTAGAATGCTATATGAAAATTTCGCACATCTGAACCCTCGAATGCCACTCTCCCGCAGAACCCATACTCCCTCATAACCCATACTTTATGGGCACTCCCGAGGGGCATGGGTTATAAGAGGTTCGAGACGTACAAAAATATTCATTAAGGAAAAAAAGGGGAAAGAAAAAGCTATCAACCTCATCAAGGGCATGTTCCTGTCAAAAGGCATATCAAACTACGTTGAACCATTGGGATGCGAAAAACACGGACAATGGGAGGACAAGGAGAGGAGAAGATAGGAACGCGGGGTGTCGCCTTTGCGCGGATAAGAAAAGCGATGTACAACTATGGCGCTCAATGTACCCTAGCACACGATAAAAGGAAGTTTACTAGACAGAGGCAGGATCAACAGACAGGAGGACAACATTTCACAGTTATCAAAAGAAATTTGGTAGGAATGATCTGTGAAAAGGTCAGTCAAGGCAACCCATGACCACGCAAAAAATACGCACACAGCGCCCATTCCGATTGCGAACGCCGCGACACCCCATGCAACCGACTTGGTTCTGGGTTCCAGTTGGAACCGCGATACACGCTTATTCGTCGCAATCTGCCGTTCCTCGGTCTCGGGCTCCTTGAAGTTGAATCGCAACTCTTCCTTCTTTTCCTCCTCCTCCTCCTCTCTTTCCCTCTTCAACGGTGCTGGTGCCGGTGCCGTATCAGGCACAGGTTCGTCTGTCTGTATCTTTTGAATATCACGTTCGGCCTTCAAGCGTTCAATCAACTCCATCTGTTCGGCAATGTCCTGGGTCATGCTCGGCTTTGCAAGCTCGATCGTCTCTGCCTCCTCCTCCACGACCGTCTCATCGGACCCCGCAGGCGTCGTCACCTCGATCACACGAACAGCGCGGGCAATTCGCACCGGTTTCGGCGATTTGATGGAGACGGGTGCCGCGGGAGGTGCCGGACTCTTTGTCCGGGCAGACCGGCGAGGCGGTGGTAAACTACTGCTCGACTGTTGTGCAGGAGGCTGTGCAGGGGAGGGTGCGGGTGAAGATTCCCTCCGGCGCTTGGTCGCCGGCATCGACATCGACGGTGCGGGCGTCAGCAACGTCTTGGCGGGACTTGCAACGGGTGACGAAGGCGGCGCCGCCTTGGGAGTCCCCTTGGCCGACGAGCGACGATAGGTTACTTTCGGATCTGGCGAGGCCTTGGCGATAAGGTGAATCACCTCGTGCAGGCGGTAGGCGTCTGCGAACGTGGGGAGGAGCGCGTGGGTGGGACTGATCCAGGTACCGGCGAGACGAACAATGCCGGGTTCGCGTGCGGAGCCGTTGTTGCCGGCGAGGTCAAAGGCTTCTTTGGCCCATTGGGTTTCTTTGCGTTCGTCGAGCTCGCTGGCATCGGGGAAGGCGGCGCGGAACATGGTGGTGAGGCTGATGGCGCCAGTGTCGTAGCGGCGGAGGATGAAGGCATGGCCTGAGGGCTGAGTTGGAGGGTCAGGACAGGGAGAGAGGGAGCGAGATATCGGACGTACGGTTGGGATTTTGAGACGGCCGACCTGATGGAGGTCAGGGGTAAATAAGAAGAAAGAGGGGAGGAGAGGGCGTACGAGGACTTGATGACCGTCGCGATCCAGAGACTGATATTTCACAGCGGGCCATTTGGACAAGTCGACTGTCGGCTGGGCGTGAGCATGCGGGGAGGGCGACAGCAAGAGAGACGTACGAGACTTGAGGTTTGGATTTTGGTATTTTACGGGGAGTTCGGGCCTGGGTGGTGGCATGATTCGAGGACAGCGGAAATGTATCAACGTGCAACTCGTTCAAAACGCGTCCATCCCATGGGAAATTCAACAGCCACCCCTTTCAAACTCCGATACCGCGTCAAATAAAAACACGCGCCAATCTGACTCGTTACTATTACCACTCGATGATATACGTGTGTGGCCCGTCCGAAAGGGTTTCTTCGACGTTAACGGTGGGGTATGGTTTCTCAACCAGCATTGGGCCCGTGGTCCGGATCTTGGCACGACGGTTCTGGCGAGGCCGCTCATGCCCGCCATTTCCATCAATACGGCATCAGCTGATTTTGGAGTAGGTTCCATCGTACTCCACTTCTGTGTACTCGACTTTCTCGGATGAACAAATCACAGGCAGAAGAATGATAGATTACCGCTTGCTTCGAAAGATTCAGACGAATAAGAGGACCCCAAACACGACGACGGCAAAATTGCATGCATACTCGACTGACTCGAGATATACTCCTTGATCTTGTCCAATGCCTCTCGTGCCGAGGGTGCGCTTGAACCTTGCATCCACCTGCCCATGTCTGTCAACTGTGATGAAATAAATGCGTCGCAGTGGACAACCAGCCCCCCGACACCCCATATATCCGGTTCTGTACCATGCCCTTCAACAAAAATACGGGGGGAGTGCGTGCTCCGCTCGAAGTGGGGTTCGGCTAGTGCAGGAGCCAATGCTGCATCTTCCCAATCGATGATAAACAACTCGAGTCGATCCTCAAGGCGCCGCATGACATTCGGCCAGCGGATATCTCGGTGGGGTTCCTCATGAAGAACCTTTTCCAAGTCAGTAATTCGTTTCTGCAAGTCACCACATACTCGCCTCGAGTACTTAATTATGGCACTCGACAGTTCTTCCTCGGATGTTGGTGTTTTTAGCAAGCCCTCGCGAGGAAAGGACAACCGTGGCGTCGATGCGATGTTTGAGTGAATCAACATGTGGAACATGTCTCTCCTTGAGGAGTACGTATATACTCTGGAGGTGAAGTACTCGCACGAGCCTGTCTGCACCAGTGTAAAGTTAGACCATAAAACTCCCACGTGTGAGCAGGGAGGGAACCTTGTCGATTTCACAAACTCAGCATCGGGGGGTCGAACTAGTTTGGCCAGGAGTTCAAAGAGTCCCGCAAGGTTAATCAAGCGGCAGATATTCTTGATTCGGTCTGCTTTGAGCCTTAGATCCGCCGACACAATATCGTGCACGACTGGGCAACTTTGACCCAGCGGTGGGGGGCTAATTGCCACCAGAGTGAGGCAAGGTCCTATCGCGTCAAAGCGGCGATGAGAAATAAAAATCAAAAGTGATCTCTACCACCTCACCGAGAACATAAGGTGCGGGATCATAGGCCCATGCAAGTTTATCTATGAAAACTTTTGCTTTGGATTGGCAGTACTCTCAGGAGACTCCTCTTCTCCCCGGAATGCGCAAAGCTTCTTGATGAGGAAACCATAATCTGGACGGCAGTCCATCGTGACCGTGTGCTCGCTGCTATTACGGATGCTTCGTCCAGTTGGAAGAACAAGTTCCACAACTAAGCGGACGTTTTGGTCCCAGAAGTGGATAAAGGTTTCGTCAGTTCCCCCTTACGGCGGGCTCTCCGCAACGACCCAGAAAATTCTGTCGAGTAGGGTACCACCGTGGCCATGCCGGAAGAGAAGTTGAAGATCATTTGGAGTACAGACATCATTTGCCTCCCAAGGGGAGGAGACAAGTCCATCGAAGAAATTGACCGAGATCGGTATTTTGTCGTCATCCGAGAGCGGACGGTCTACGAAGCTAGTCAGTTCGTCTATGGTTGGTAGTTCTGTCTGGACGTGCTCGGACCGCCATCGCGCAAGTATATATAGGAGCGCCATCGTCCAAGGCGTAGTCGATTCGGGGGACATGTCAAACTGGAATCAGTACGACCTACCGAAACGCTTTCGCTGTTCTGTTGCAAACGTTGCATTATGCACTCACCGGGATCCACTTTCCTGCGTTTCGTTTGTTCCAGATCACTCGATGGGGAAAGGTGTCGCTTTTGACGTTCGGTGCCTGACTCTAATCGTCAGAATAACAGGATACCACAATAAGCGTACCAAGACTATCGGATAGATTCAGGACGGGCAATGTGCGTCGTTCGTTGAGGCGCGTTTGTCCCCCGAACGTCCACCGCTCGAGCGTCGCCTCAACATGTTCATCATCGGGCACCAGTGGGAATGGAATAGAGAACGAGATGCCGTGCATCCACACTGTTGAAGCTGATCGAGTTCTCGTCCTTTATCACCTTTTTGAGTGATCCGACAGTCTCCGTCCTTGGAATCTTGACAGGAAACGTCGTGTAAGAATCATCACCATAGACCCAACACTCGAGCGCGAGAGTGTCCATGCTGGAGCAGAAAGACTGGAAGGGGGCTACAACACAGAATATTGGAGGTTGAATGTCAGTTCCTCCGTTCCGGTTGGTGCGTGCTGTTCTACTACCAAAGCTGTTTCGTAACGATGCCATCCCCATGTTTGCACGATACCGAAAAAGCAACTTCGGTACCCCAAATCAGAAAGATATCTATGTAGCTACATGCATAGGTACTGTGTGCGTAAACCGCATGATATATATAATACAAAAATCGTCCCACATCCGATCCTAGTAGAACTCACTCGAAACTCATCTCCACCGCCAAGTTCGCGCTCATCAGCACCACGTACGCCAAGATCAAAAACACCCCCCACCGTCTCGACAGCACGTAGCCCTTCATCGGGACCACGACCAGCGTCGTCAGAAGCAACATCAGCAGCCCGACCGTGCTCGTGATCAGCGTCGGCGTAAAGTGCAGGTCGTAGGGCATCCCGCCGGATTCGTTGATGACGTAGGTGCCGGAGATGCCGATCCCGAGGAGGATGTTGACCATGGGGCCGCCGAAGCACGCGGAGAAGCCCATCATGGGGGCAAAGACCTGTGAGGGCGGTGAGTGGGGGTATAGAGTGCGTGCGTGAGACGTACGGCGACGCTCGTGTTGGCGACGAGATCCGCGAGCGAGTTACCGACGGCGAAGATCGTGAGGCCGATGATGGCGTCCGAAAGCCCAAAGATGAACCCGAATGTCTGGAAAGGCAGAGACGCGTGAGTGCGTATTCGATATAGAGACATTGTAAACAGCTACTTGGAGGACGTTCACGACTTCGTCGGCAATCGCCATGATCCACACGACTGAGACGAGGAACCCCATGGAGCATCTCGCCATTTGAGCAACAGGGTGCGAGCCCAAGTTGGAAAACGCGAGTACGAGCAACGCAAGCACGAATCCTCCGAGGGCCGTCCCAGCCAACAGCCACTTCATGTGACCACTCCCACCTTGACCGAGTCAAAACGCATCCATCACAAGACGAAGACGACGCACTGAACAACACAGTGACACAAAACAGGGGTCCGAAGATACACTGGACGGCCGTCAACCACTTGTTGAACCCTACCTCGTGAAGGTCTTCTTGAACTTCATGTTCAGCGATCAATGCCCTCTCGACGCCCTCTTCCTCGAATTCGGGGAGACGCGTCCCGTTTTGGTCTAGCTTTTCCTCGTGCGAACCGTCGCTACCATAGGGGGTTATGACGACAGGCAATGTGATCGTCAACGCCATAACGGCCGGAGCGGCGAGGAGCGAGACGATCTTGCCTGTCAACGTCTTGGAACCGAAGTGATGGAACGACGGGAACAGGATATGCCACGTCCGCGCGAGAACGTGCCATAGACCCTGAGGCCGCGTGGGTGGGACCTGTTCCTCGACCTCGGTCACAGGGAGCGCCGGCGCCTCAGTAGGGGAGGCAGGGGTGTGTAAGATCGAGGGTATCGTAGGGATAGAGAGCGGTGTACGTGCACCTTCCTCCTCGCGCACATCCACCAATAGTGTGTCCTCGCGGGTTGGCTCCTCTGATATGGAGGTGCGGAGGAGTTTTGGAGAGCGGTCGTTCAGGGGAAGACCGAGTACACCGTCCCATTCATCGGATTCAGGGGGTGGGCGCGGAGAAATGGAGCTTGAGCGGCTCTGACGGCGAGGGACGTGGTAGTGACCACCCGCGTACGGTGTGACGGGGGAGTCAAACATGCTGAGGGATGAACTGGCGGCCTGGCTTTGGAGGGAGGAAACGACCTGTCTGAATTCTATGGCGCCAACCAGAGAGAAGGAAGGCATTTGGGCGAGGTGAGAAGGAGAGCTGATGGGCGAGGGTGTGCGGGAGGGAGTTGTTGGTGGGAGTTGTGTTTGTACACGAGGTATATTGGGGGCGGAGGTGGCTCTGGAGTGTGTGGGTATCGGGGATAAAAGCGGGACTGTCATGCTGCTTGAAGAAGGTGGCGGTGATTCTTCGGGGGAAGAACAGTGAGCATGACGAGATGCAGGTTCGAAAGGGATTACCGTCAGAGTATGGTTGCAGTTGGCTTTCATCCATGTACTCTGCGCGTACGATTGCTTCGATGCGACGCCTTTTCTCTCTACGGCTTACCCACCAACCGCCGACGACGACAGTGAAAGCATAAACGACGTACCATACGACAAGTATTGCTGACTCGAGAGCAGTTATTGTTCCATCCCGAAGAATGAACAGCAGCATGCATATGGCAACGGTGAAGAAGGAGACGTCGCGAAGGAAGGGGATGCGATCGACTTTGAATGGGCGAATGATGCACATGGATCCTACGACGCAAGAGACGATGAAGGTGGCTGCGCCCAGTAGCTCACCGATTGCCAAGCTACCCGAGTTTGTGCGCATGGCAGAAAAGGTCGCAAAGACATCGGGACTGGCGTTTCCAAAGGCCAGGAGGGTGACACCGGCGACGTCCTCACCCAACCGAAGGAACTGGGCAATTGCGGCAAGATTCGGGGTGAAGAAGTCCGAGGCGGATATGCCGAGGGTGGAGAAGAGGAACAAGAGCCAGAGGAGGAGGGCGGTGAACATGAAGGGTCGAACGGGAGGATCAGCACAGAAATACAGTCGTAGATATGGGATGGAGAGGACAGTCTCGGATGTCGGACATAGATCTTGGACGTGGATGCACTGGTCGGAGGCGAGCTGAAGGTCGAGTGGCCGACACTGGTCAAGGACATGAGCAGGGTCGGGGAGGGAGAGAAGCGGTTGTACCTCTGTTCGAGTGTCAGCGGAAGGTATTCGTTTCCAGAGGGCGGTTTCACGGTGGTAGTCCTGCGCATACCTGCTCTGGGACCAGAGAACGCAGTTCATAACGATGCAGGTGATGAGGAGGGCTCTGGCGGTGTTGGACATGGCGGAGAGAGGAGTCGTGCATGTTGCGTCGTGGAAGGTGATATTAGCTTTCGGGATTATGTCATCACTCTCCCTCCGACAGCCATGTAGAAAAACCGCCACTATCGCCGCCTTGCATCTGTCCGCCATGAAGATCGCAGTCGTCACGTCGGGCGGCGACAGCGCCGGCATGAACGCCGTCGTCCGCGCCGTCGTCAAGATCGGCATCCTCAGGCAAGTCGTCGCCCATCCTGCCGCTCCTTTCTAACCGGCGACCAGAGGATGCGAGACATACATTGTCCGTGAGGGATACGAAGGCCTCGTTCGCGGAAACACCCGCGACCACGTCCCGTATGACGAACCCCTCGCAGATCCCAGCGCCGCCCAACGCGCCCACTCTAATCTGGTCGAAAATCTCCGTTTCGGCGACGGCCACCTCCTTCGCGACGGCACCTCTGATCATCCAGGTGGTCGTTCCCTCAAGGGTCACTACATCGTCCGCGTCGGCTTCGATGATGTCCGCGGCTGGTTCGCACTGGTGCGAGTTCTCTTGCCAAGCGTGATACCAGTCTAACCAAACGCAGGGTGGTACGCTCATCGGGACCGCCCGCTCGAAAGCCTTCCGCACCCCAGAAGGCCGTCTATCCGCCGCGTACAACCTCATCAGCGAAGGCATCGACGCCCTCGTCGTCTGCGGTGGCGACGGCTCCCTCACAGGAGCCGACGTCTTCCGCGCCGAATGGCCATCCCTCCTAGAGTCCCTCCATGCCCAGGGAAAAATCACCCCAGAACAGCTCGCCAAACACGGTCACCTCCGCATTGTCGGCCTAGTCGGATCTATCGATAACGACATGAGTTTGACCGATCTCACGATCGGCGCACCGACAGCGTTGCATAGAATTTGTGAAGCGATCGACAACATCAATTCGACCGCGTCCTCGCACTCCAGAGCTTTTGTGCTCGAGGTCATGGGCAGGCACTGTGGCTGGTTGGCCTTGCTCGCTGGTGTCAGGTACGTCCTCCAGGGTCGTATTGATGGTTACCACGTTGATCGTGCGTTGGCAGTGGTGGAGCGGACTTCATTTTCATCCCCGAATGCCCACCCCAGGCAAGTCCATGGGAAGACCTCATGTGCGAGACGATCAGAAGCGTACGTCCCTTGTCCACCGTACACCATCTTACATCTCATTTTTTCCCAGACCCGTCAAATCGGGAAGCGCAAAACAATTGTCATCGTCGCCGAAGGCGCTCAAGATGCCAATCTCCAGCCCATCCGTGCCGATTACGTCAAAGACGTTCTCACTGAACGCCTCGGGCTGGACACGCGTGTCACCACCCTCGGACACACCCAACGCGGAGGAAAACCTTGTGCACTCGACCGTACATTGGTGAGAATTTCCTAGCAACACTGCGCTGTGGTAACATATTCCCCATAGCCTACGCTGCAGGGCGTCGAGGCCGTCAATGCCCTACTCGAGGCTACCCCTGACACCCCTTCGTACATGATCGGAGTCCGTGAAAACAAGATCACTCGCGTGCCTCTCATGGAAGCTGTCGCAATGGTACGATTTCATGTACAACTCGGCGCATATATGTTCAATACTTGCTCCCATGTAGACCAAGGCAGTCGCAGACGCGATCGCAGCAAAGGATTTCGCCAAAGCAATGTCCTTGCGCGATCCCGAATTTTTGCAGAGCTTGGAAAACTTTGTAACGACGTCGACGCTGTACACCGAAAAACAGTTGCCAGAAGAGCAGGTCAGTTGTCCCATTCTGAATGAATCCCTCTCGTCTGACCGTCGTTACAGAGAATGCGGGTTGCCATCATACAGTATGCGCTCCCCGCGATGATATCTACCTGACTCTGATCTTATCTCAGCATCGGGGCTCCTGCTGGAGGGATGAACGCCGCAACATGTGCCGCAGTCCGCTACTGTATCAAACAAGGTCACGTACCACTCGCCGTGCACAATGGCTTCCGCGGTCTCCTAGACGACAATATCCACGAACTCTCCTGGCTCGGTGTGGACGGCTGGACCGCCCGCGGTGGCTCCGAGCTCGGTACAAACCGGACCCTCCCTGACGTCGACCTCGGTGCCGTTGCCTCCCGTTTCCAAGAACACAACCTACACGGCCTCTTGCTCATCGGTGGGTTCGAAGCCTTCAACGCGTTGCTAATCCTCGACAATGCACGCAAGTTGTACCCGTCGTTCAATATTCCGATGGCGCATCTCCCCGCAACGATCTCGAACAATGTGCCATTGACCGAGTTCAGCTTGGGGACTGATACCAGTTTGAATGCGCTCGTGGATGCGTGCGATTCGATCAAGCAGAGTGCGTCGGCGAGTCGGAATCGGGCGTTTGTCGTCGAGACACAGGGTGGCAAGTGTGGGTACATTGCAACGATGGGCGCGTTGGCGGTATGTATTCCTTTTTTCCGTCTCCCTTTTTGTGTTCATTGGATTTTTGTCTGGTCAGACGGGTGCGTCGTTGGTGTATACTCCGGAGCACGGGATGGATCTCGATTTGCTGCGCGACGACGTCAAGTTCCTCAAGCTGCGCTACGGGCTAGACGCCAAAGGCAAGAGCGAAGGTCGTCTCGTCATCCGGTACGTCCTACCCTTCTTTCCCTCCCTCCGCGTTTCACACTCTTTACACAGAAACGAGTGCGCTTCGACGGTCTACACGACCGACGTCATCACCAAGATGTTCAAAGAAGAAGGCGGCGCCCTCTTCGACTCGCGCTCCGCCTCCCTCGGGCACACCCTCCAAGGCGGCGTCCCCTCCCCGATGGACCGCGCCCGCGCGATCCGTCTCTCCCTCCGATGCATGTCGTTCTTGGAGGACCACCACGCGCGGTTGCGAGCGCAGCCTGGACGGGTCAAGAGTGCGCCCGGGGAGAGCGCGGCGGTGATCACGATCCAGGGGGGCGCGTTGGAGTGGGTTCCCGTGCAGGCGATGGTGAAGCATGCGGATATGAAGCATCGGCGGGGAAAGGTGGCGTGGTGGGCGGACGTCAAGGATTTGGTGGAGGCGTTGGCGGGGCGGTCGGCGTTGTTGTGAGGTGGGGATGGGGATCATGTATGATGGAGTCGGAATAGATGGCGTACTAGTCGGTAAGGTCCTAGATGAATTGTAGATCAAAAAATTGCCGCCGATTACTACTAGGAATTCGATGGATTCCTCAGTTTCTGGCCTTTTTCACACCTGTTCCAAGCTGTGACTCAATAAAAAAGCCCATGAGAACATAGTATCAGTGCCCTCCGGGCGTACCTGGACCCCAACTTGATCAGTATGCCTGGAAGCTTTTCACAGTGCGATGTGACTGTCGATCTGTAAAGCCTGCCGTGGCCAACGGCAGGAAACACTGAGACACGCGGCGACAGAACTGGACCACGCTCTATACGGGCGACTACGACGTACGGGTACAAGGGGTGCGACTAACTGTAGCCCTACGAAGTGCAGGGTATATATACGTATCTGTAGGATGCCAAAGGTAGGATGCCAGCGGGCTTACACGATCCTCTTGATCGACCACAAGAGGGAGGGTCGCGACCCCTACTTCTCACGGCGTCTGATTTTTTTTCTTTCTCGCGGAACACCGGCAAGTACTTCTCATGACATGTAGTCTATCTGCTGTCTGAAAAGCACATTGGAATGGTTTTTGCAGATAGGCTACTAGTGGGACCAAGCACGAAAAGGATAGTTACGAAAAGGACGATGAACTGTATACCCAGGAGTCTCCTGAAATCAGAGATTTGCTGATGCTAATTCATATTTTATTCGTAAATAAAGTACATACTATCCCGCTCGGTTCTTACATACATTTCTAAATGACACTTTGAAAATCAGATTCTACCCTACTAACGCATCATCCGACTAGCAAGTTTTCACTGGGGCCCATACCTGGTCGTTGGTCACCTTGAATCTCTTGCGAACACACTTCTGCTTCTGTGGCTGCTGCTGCTGCTGCTCCTCCTGGACATCCATCAGCTCCACACACAAGTCTTCATTGTTCTCGGGGCCACCAGGCTCGAAGCCATTCAAGAAATCGTCCAAATTGTCCTCGTCGTTGTGATCCCTCGTCGAGGATACCATCATCAGGTGGATCAGGTTCGACGGGTCAACCCAGGCGAACGATTGCTTCTCCCTCTGATCGCTGGTGATCTCACACAGCGCGTAGGCGGCAGCGGCATACGTCATAAACGCGACGATCGTGATGGGAATGATCGTATACCCCCATATCGCCGACTTGTGGTACCATCCCATGGTCGTGATCGTCTGATTGCCGCTCAGATGGGTCCGTGCATCGGTCGGAACAGTGCGTGGGGACGCCGAAAATGCGGATCGTAACCACTGGGGTGTGGTTAAGGTTCATTCGGCTTGACTGGATGGAATTGAAAAAAAGACGTACCGTTCCGGAGAACTCGATGACACCCCGCCAGTATTGTTCCTGAAACCGTGCTTGTTCGCTTGGTTGGACAGTAAATAAGAGGTAGAAGGCTTACCATTTCCCGTAATATGAGGTTGGTCATGTCGGAGTTGGATGAGTTGCCGCCCGAGGAGGAAACATAAATCGAGTACAAGGCATCGCCGAAAGAGTTCGTGGTCAAACCCTGCATACTCCATGATTGATAGTTAACGATTTCCGCCAAGAATTGCGTCAAGTTTGTGTTGTCACTCCCGAGTAATGTTGAATTGATGACAGTCGTGTTTATAACGCCATTCGAGTAGCTCACGAGAGAAGTCGTGACGAGTATGTTTATCCTGCAAACTGTTAATGGGAGGAATTCATATTTTCCCCCCTGTCCAGAGATAACCACAGCTGAAACAAGGACATTGCATTACAGACAAAAGCGCGAAGCAGGGCACCAAACTCACTGAGATTTTCCCATGACATAGTGTTTTGTTGATAAGGATAGGGACACACGAGGGAGGATATTATTCCACTAGAAGAGGGGGACCCCGTCACATATTGCTGTTGAGATGGAGCACCTTGCGTTTGATAAGTCATTCGTATTTGCAATTACGCCCGATGAATAGCGCACTCACCTTGGCCACAGTTAACCTCGAATATCCACCCCCAGAGCTGGTATTCAAGAGTTCCATCAGCAGAGTGGACAGGTATCGTGTAGGACGAGACGCTAGGATTTAGGGAGCTATTGGTCTGACACGTCACATCTGCAGTTAGACCTTGTTGCCGTAATGTGAATGCCTGATCTAGTCCTTGTACGTCGCCATGGGTGACAAGGTTTGTCGGAACTAGACCACCGGCGAATGCAAGACCAGTATTGTCGGGTGGGGGGGGATCGGTTGAACCATTATATGACGGCACCGCAGGAAGCACACCACCTATGCCACGGTACATATCAACAGTTAGAAAATTTAGATCCACACGTACCTGTAGATATGTTGTATTTGACACCATTGAAATTATATATTCCTGCTGTGCCAAAACCGGATTGCGCGGCAGTGATACCAGCCAGTATGCCCTCACCATCAAGAATCTCAGTTGAGTTATCGAAAGCTGGTTGGAGTGTGAATGACCATGGCTCAACTTCAGAGATTCAGAATTACCATTACTAGGTTTAAACCTGGAATTTGCGGAATCCTGCTGATACAGCAACTCGAACGAACTGCTGGTGAGATCAAGTTCCCACCCAGATACTTCAACGGTCAAAGGAACATGAGTCGGTGTCAGCAATGCAACCCAGCTGCGTGATAGCGTGAGATCGTTTGATTTCGAGGACCGAACATCTAGTATACCTCGACACCAACAATTTTGTCATCCCGATCACCAGCATGGTACACAAGGTCGGGACCAAATGGCGAGAGTTGATGAGCGGTGAGTGGTTGATCAAGGCGATCCCACCACTGAGGTGAATCAACGAGATTGGTTTATGCATACGATGCTGCAATGCTTCCGTGAAAGCGGTTGACAGAAAACTGAGTAATATAAACCATCGTGAGCGATACTTCCGTAAAATTTGATGAGAGCGTACCTCGTGGACAATGTAGACAATATGGTAGCCAGTAGGGTGACTATAAAAGCTTTCTCAGTCTGCATCCAATCCATGAGGCGAGCGAGATAATCAGGAACAGTGAGGGGATCCTTGATAAGAACTAAAACCAGGAAACCCCACCCAGCGAAGAGAAGAACGGTTTGACCGACAATCGCCACGGTGAATTTCCAGGGGTGCGGAATTCGACGTCCCATGACAGTCACAGTGTGTAAATCACCTGGGCCAGCAGTGAGCAAACTGCAGCGATTTTATACCCTACCTCGGGGGGCGTTTTCCGTGGTCCCGAGGCACGGCGACCCGGTGAAACCGTTTCAGGACACACCTGATCACAGTGCCAGTGATGAGGCTTCTTTTTTCCTGTGTAGCTGTGTGCTCGCATGAGTCGCATCTTTGGATTCTGTACAACGTGGCGGGGGACGAGATCGCCGTTGACCCTTCTGAAGATAAAAAGCATCAGCCCACTATGAGGTTGTGGCCACGTTGAGGGGCAAGACGGTTTGCCCCTCAACGTGGCAACCTCCCAGACAGGTCTGGTCACCAGACTATGCCATAGCCCTCATAGGTGTAAATGTCATTGAGTGGCAGTTTCTCGCCCCCGGCTGGAATAATATGGTCAGGGTTATCCTCAGCAGACTCGTCACTCTCGTCACTCTCATTGTCGTCATTGTCGTGCTGGGGATCTTGCATGATTTGTCTCCAAGCTTCCAAATCGTCTTCTTCATCTCCGAACCCCCGGCGAGTTCCCGTTCCCGTTCCCACTGCGGTGTAAAACAACTAACCTTACCAGGTGAGTAGTGAGGTCTATGTGTGTGGGGGTCTAAGGGCGCGATAGGCTCGTCCCCAAAGAGGATCCTATGAGGTTAGTGAAGACTCAGGTGAAGGGGATGA
>JBBPSD010000545.1:0-21700 GCA_038093415.1 Xerocomellus chrysenteron | reverse complement strand
ACCCGATTGTTGTTGATAGCGCAGACGTAGATCAATAGACCCCACTAGGTATCATATGTAAGACACGTTTGGCCGCTGTGTAATGATGAGGTTCAGGATTGGCATTGAACTGAGCAAGAATCCTAACAATATGTATAGCTGATATCTGGCCAGGTATTCACCAAGAGATAGATCAATTCACCAATTAGCTTGAGATATGCTGATCATAGGTTCAGAACTTCAGGGTATGTCGCAGATGGGTCACCGAGTGGATGATTCGGGTCAGCAGGCAATATGACTGGGTTGCACCCTTCGAGATTATATTCCTGGAGGAGGAAAGAGATGCATTCGGCCTGGTGCAACCAGATGAAACCTGCAGGGCAATTACATTTGAACTGAACACCCAGGTATTTGATTACCAGACCCAAGTCAGTGAGACCAAAACGATCAGCGATGCACTTCTTGACATAGATCAAGAATGCCAGGTTATTTGATGTGGCCATCCCATCATCAATGTGCCAGCCCACAAAGCAGCGTGTGTGAACTTGATCTGCAGTGGAGCTGACCTCGTCATAGTAGAAAAGCACATGATCCATCTCGGTCCTGTGAAATTCCAGTCCCAGTATAACTCCACATACCTTGTGGTACCATTCCAGAGCAGATTGCTTTAATCCGTAAATGGTACGGAGCATAAGCCAGACAATGATGCACCAATCACCATCCTTGAATCCCTTGGGTTGTCACATATAGATCTCTTCTTTGAGAATGCCCCAGAGGAAGGCCCTTTTTGCATTGAAGGTGTGAACCTCCCAGTCATGTTGGCAGGCCAGCGCCACAAGGAGCCTAACAGAGGTAGGCTTGATGATGGGGGCAAAAGTGGCACCATAGTCGACTCCGGGGACTTGTGAAAAACCCTGTGCCACTAGTCGTGCCTTGTAGACCGATCCACCCTTGTTATCCTCCTTGACCTCAAGTACCCATTGACAACCAATAGCTTTCCTGCCCTCCGGTAACTTCAACACCTTGTAAACAGCCATGTCCTTCATGGTCTGTAACTCTTTCGTCATCACTGCCATCCATTCTTCCTTGTCTGGGCACTTGACTGCCTCATTGTACATGGCCAGGGGAATTTTCAAGTCATAGCCCGGACTTGTGGGATCATGCCAATGGTCACTGCGAATTGTTATGTGAGCTTGTTCCTCGATGACTACATTGGCCACAACGCTTGGGATACTCAAATCTGATTCCACCTCGCGCAGTTCATCAATGGCACAAAGGGAAGCATTTGTGGTGTCAGGTGATGAAACACTGGTGCAAACCTGCTCCCTACGTTTGGTGAGTGCATCAAGTCTTGCCTGAGTCATGGCCAACTCTGCAACCCATGCGGCTCCTTTCTCAGTGAGTTTGCATTCATGACCAGAACACCAAGGGCTGGAAGAAGGAGGAGTTCCCGCAGCAGGATTATTAGGAGGAGGTGCAGTGTCTGGGTTTTGGGAAGATGGAGATGTGCCCTCTTCCTCATTGCTGTCAGAATCTGGCATCAAGGTGGGTGCATTTTCATTGAAGATAACATCCCGTGCCACAAAGAAGGTGCCAGTCAGTAGGTCCCAAAGGCAATAACCCTTAACACCATCTGGATAACCCATGAACAATGCACAGCATGACTTTGGTCCGAACTTCAGCTGAAGTTCTAATGGGATGTGCACCCAGCATTATGACCCAAAAACATGCAGGTGAGAGATGTCTGGCTTGCGGCCATTTACGAGCTCGAAAGGTGTAACTCCAGGAGGAAGGGAGACTGACTCAGTGTGATTCCACAAATACGTGGCAGTGAGTACAGCCTCACCCCATAAAGATGTCGGGAGTTTCGCCAGTTGCAACATAGCAAGGGTGCGACCTTGGAGAGTTCGTAGGGCGCACTCAGCCTTGCCGTTTTGCTGATGAGAGTAGGATGATGACAGCTCATGACTAATGCCTGTGTCATGTAGAAAATGCCGGAAGGCCAAGTTGATGAATTTCCTGCTGTTGTCAGATCGAAATGTTTTGACTTTCCGTTCTGCATGATTCTCCCAGAGTGGCTTGATGATCTTCCAAGCTTTGAGCGCCTGATCCTTGCTCGCAAGCAATTGTACATTCACGAGGTGGGTGTAATTGTGTAGGAAGATGATGAAGTAGAGCTTGCCATGCAGTGTATGGATGGGAAAAGGGCCACAGACATCTGAGTGAACAAGGTCCAATATGTGCTTGGCTCAGGTTTCAGAGGGTGGGTGTGGTTTTCTGGTGTGTTTGGGCATAATGGCATGCCTCACATCGATTCAAAGGAGAGTTGGAATTGACCTTGACACCAGTTGCCACCAAGGGTAAGCACCTTACAGAGTCACCACCAGGATGGCCCATGTGTGTGTGCCACAGATTCCAATTGAGTGACATGTTGGGAATAGCAGGTAGAGCTGGCGCAGAAATTTCCTGGAACATTGGAGCAGAGGTGAGTTGCTGGGGGGCAATGAAATGGAGAGGGACATAACAGAGGTTATTGGTCATCACGAGATCTCCCAGAACATCGCCCTAGTAGGATAATTGACATGATGGGCCTGATGAAGAAGTAGTTCCCCGAAAATCACAACCCCAACCTCGCAAGAGCATGCGACCAACTGAAAGAAGGTTTAGCAAGGCAGAGGGTGTGTGAAGACAGTCCTTCAAGACGATCCGATGAGTGTTTTTGCCTAGTTTGAGTTTGACAGTGCATGTTCCGCGTCCAAGCATGGAGAGCATTCCTTGATTCACAGTTTTTACTGGCAGATGATCTTCTGTCGCAAAATCCACAAAGTATCCTCTGTCTCTGATTAGATGAGATGTCGCCCCAAAATCAAGGATTGTTGAGAGAGAATCTGGGGAGGCCATGGCAATGATCTCATCTGAGTCCAGAACTTCTTGAATGAGGGCGCATGATAGTTCTCAATGATGAACTGGATCTGAGGAAGAGGTGGTACTAGAAGATGTGGAAGTGGATGTATGCGTGGTTGTGATGGCTGGTGATGCCATTTCTGCTTTTGCCCTGTTGCAAGCCCAGGGTGGAGCACTGTTCTTCATGCCATCTCCTGGCCAGTAACAGTGGTCCTTGTCGTGTGTTTCTGCTCTTGATTTGCCAACGCAAGCCTCATTGGTGCAGCAAATCCCAGAGGGATTGTTCCGATGAACACAAATGCCAGTGGAGGGATCGACTTTGGTGGTTCCCCCCTTATGCGAGATGGCAGGGCTGGCATATTCGGAATCTGGGCCAGATAGCTTGCGACGTCCCACGATTGCATTCACCTTCTCTAGAAGCACCTTGATGACATCTTTGAACATGAAAGTAGAGGCTGGAGAGGTGGACAAGGAGCCGATGGAAGACAATGATTCATTGGAAAGTTTGTTGAGTGAGAATTCGCGGAAGATCTCCCATTTGATGCCTTGTGGTAGACCTTAAAGGAGGTCAAAAATTGATTCTTTGCAAATATATGTAGATCACGCCCATTTCAACAAATCTGCATCTGGCATCCTTGAAAACACCAAGGTAGCATAAGGCGTCTTCAGCATCTTTAAGCTTTTCCAAGCGAACTCTAGTCCATAGTTCATATTGAAATAAAAAGTCCTTGCAGCTGTAATGTTGAGCTAGTGACTCCCATTGTTCCCTGGCCATTTGTGATTCGTCAAAAAGATTTCCAATGATGGAGGATATCTTGCGATCGATTAATGCCTTGGCCTGAGAGTCTTTAGCCAACCAGCTAAGGAACACTTTCTTCTCAACGTCTGTAGGGGTCTTTCTATCTGCAATAATAGGTTTGGTAGAGGCGAAATTGGCTAGGTCGGAGAGGTCGGTGCTGCTACTGTAGTGAGATCAAAGCTCTTTTCCGCGAAGCGCAAGAGTCATCTGTTTCTGCCATTGGGAATAGTTTTCCAAGCCCATCAATTCACAAATGTGGTCGAATTTCCCCATGTATGCTGACTATATGCAGTGATTTGAAACGATTGATAAGGGTTTTGAATGGCAATCCAATCACTGGTGTGTGAGACGATTGAAAAACTAGGTCGAACAATAAGAGCTCTTTGGGTAGAGCTCAGGGCTCATAACCTGTGTGACTAGAGAGTGACTTGGCTCAGCGCACACACAATTGTGGTAGAACGCTAATTGTATTACCTAGAGAGTGACTCGGCTAGGTAATACATGAGTGATGAAACATGTCAATGAGACTGAATGGTGTGCCTCAGCACACATACAATTGCAGTAGAACGCTGAGGTGCGAGCAGAAGAGTGGAAGCTACATATCTATGTGAAGTGCTGATGTAATGCAGTGCAGAGGTACAGTGAGGGATGAGTGCGAGATGATAGAATAATGATAATGATAAACACGAACACAGAATAGATTAGTCAGCTACTATACTTGTTTCAGGTTGCGCCACTGTCATCGACCATCTTATCTTCTACCACCATTATCCAACATGGCCACTCCAAGAGCAATCCCTGACCCCTTCAAATGCCCAAGTATCTGGCAATGTTCTCATCCTCAAGGTTGAGAATATTTTGAATGGATGGCCAACATATATCATCCATTTCACACCTGAACAGCCTGGGCTGCTCATGAGTGTTTCTAATCTTCTCTGTTTTTACTCAAGACACATATATGGCACTCTAGAATCTCATCTTGCATCTCAAAGATGCATCCAAGCAAGTATATGTAGAATATTCTGACGATGAAGATGACCAGAAACCTGCATCTTCAGCTAGCAAGGCAGACCATGCTGGTGCAAATATTATGGTTGAGATGTCTAAGTAACTCAACCTTTGGTGATTGGTTTCCACTGACCAGTCACATCTTCCCAGGGACCCTTGTGATGCTATGGGCATCAACATCGAGCAAGCCAAAGCAATCCTAGTCATTCTGGGAGGCATCCTGTTTTTGTCAGCAATCATCCACCTTTTCAAATGTATCAGAAATGAATATATGCACTGATCGATGTACCTGCATGACAAACCTGACCACCTGTGTCAGAATTTCAGATCTCACCATATGCACCAGTAATAGACATATTGACCTACATATAGATCTATAAGATAGTGTATGGACTGGTCTATGTATCTGTATGACAAACCTGGACACCCATGTCAGAATTTCAGATCTCATCATGTGTGTCACTAATAGACATGTTGGTCTATGGCCCCACAAGACAACACATGAACTGACCTACCAGTAGGATAGACCTAATCACTTGTGTTAGAATTTTAAATCTCACCATTTGTGTGTTGGAGTAGACAAACTCGAGTGTGGTTGTACAGCCACATCATTACATAATCATGTGGTTATTCAAATCTTTGTTTCGTAGCTAGACACCTCAGCTGGTTTCCCAACCACTGAGGTGAGCACACTAATCATTTACTTACCTATTCTAGTACTGACTACATACAGTACTTACATTCAATAGGTATGTACCTTAGCTGGTTTCCCAACCACTGAGTACTTACATTCAATACTATGCCACTAATAGATATGTTGGCATATAGATCTACAAGACAGGTCTTATCAATTCCATCAGTACTAGTATTAATCTGTATGACCAATTTTACCATATTGTTCCAGAAATGCAAATTGGTCAATCAACATTCCCGCGAAATCACCACGAAGCAAAAATCTATGACATCGTGTACCATGAATACAGTAGTCTATAGACATGTACATGACATCATGGAGTGGCGGCACTGGCAGCAGATGTGGAGTTGGCCATGGCTGCAAGTTTGGTTACCCTTCTGGCACTTGCCAGCAGTGGAGCCATACATAAATTTGTCCCACCTGTTCACTGTTATAATTCATTCTTTTCCATATCCTTATCTGTTACCCATGACTTTTTACTGTTCCTTTGGAACACCTTTCATCTAAACACAGCTTTCTTTTTCCATGCTGTGCATGGTATGGTTATCCCATTTCTACTTACCATCTTCCTCTTTCATGCATAACCATATGCAGCCACTTTCCTTTCCATTGCACTGCCCACTTCTCTCTTATATCTTTCTAAGCTATTGTGCTATGAACACTGCTTGGTCTGTGGCAGGATTCCTACCTATTTAAACCCAACAATAACTCTTGTAGTAGCTAACTTTGACCTACTCATTCAACCTTGAAACCTCTTGGATTTCTCTAAGTCATTGTGCCACTTTTGAGTGTGCACTTCTTGTCTCATTACTGTGCACTCCCTTAGTAAATGTTTGCTATCAGGAGTCATTGTGGAAGTTCCACAACTCCTTGTCCTTAAAGAAGCCCTTCAGGAACCTTTGTCCTCAAAAACCTTTGAGTCTATGCTTGTCCCTACCCAGGTCAACCATAACAAAAGGTCAAAGTTCTCCTTGCCAGAGCTATCACCATTATAGTCTCCCACCATTGCTCAACAATCCACTTGAAACCCTTGTTGGTTTCTACAGCGACCACGAGAACTGTTGCCCACAGAAGCCCCTCTAAGACTTCTTACTTGGACACCAAGGAAGAAGAAACCCTTGACCCTGATACCACTCTTCTAACTGCCCAGGAAGAAGATGAAACTCATGTGCTCTCCCACCATCTTTCTGCCACCCTATCCATTCCCAGAATCCCCACTCTGTCATTCCCTACTCCTATTACATCCATCCCACTCTTTCCCCTCCCACCACCGCCACCACCACCACCTCTCCTCTCCCGATTTCCACCTGCTCCATCAATGTCTACTAAACCAACTGAACTTTGCATTGGTGTTCCTGAAGTGTTCGATGGCTCCTATGAGAAATCCATGCATTGGCTACATGCCATGCAATTCTACCTCATTGTAAACAAAGCAGTGTATGACACTTACATGACCAAGGGATCAGCCCTCACTTGGGCTTCCACCTTCTGCCAAAGCACCATCTTTGGCACCACATTTACCCTAGGAACATTTGCAGACTTTGTCACAAAATTCAACACCACGTTTAAACACTACAATGTCACTCAGAGCACCATCTCCTGGTTATCCACCAAATGAATGACCAAGAACAAGAACAACACATACTCCCCCTCCCATGTAGAATACATCTCTACCTTCAAGAATCAAGTCGCTCTCGCCAATATTAGTGATGCCAACGTCCTGATCAGATACTTCTCTGCAGGAATTCCCCCTTCTCTCATGTGTCAGATCATGTCCATGGGCACTGTCCCCTCCACCATAGATGACTGGTACAAGAAAGCCATTGCCTTCCAAACTCAATGGAAGTGAGCTGATGACATAGCCAAGAGGAACTCCAAGACATCTCACCAGACATACCACTCTTTCTCCACTATTTCGACCACCAAAAACCATGACCCCAACACCATGATCATGGACACCATCAAAGTCTCCAAACTCACCCCTGAAGAATGCAAATGATGTGTTGAGAAGAAACTCTGCTTCCACTACTGAAAACCCAGACACCTTAGTACTGCCTGTACATTCTTTCTCAAAAGGGGAACCCCAAGGTGCAAAAGGTTAGTAGTGAAGAACTTCCCAAGCTGGAGGAAATAGACGACAATGAGGAAGAAGAGATGGTGCAAAAGATTTCTTTCAAACCTTTGGATTTTTAAACTGGAAGAGTTCCCCAACACAAATCCTTCCTTCCATTTCTTGTGCGAATGTATTTGTAAAGTCCTCACCTACTATGCAAATCCCAGTTCAACTCATCACCTCTTCACACACGATGAAAGCCGTCAACACCCGAGCCCTTGTAGATTGTGGGGCAAGTATCTCTTGCATTGATTGGGGATTCATCAGAAAACACAAACTCCCCACCCAATGCTTGAAAAACCCGGTTCAAGCACAAAACATGGATACATAACTCCATCAATTCCAAGGGAGTAATCCAGTTTTCCACTATCTTGTTTCTTGATGTTGGAGGAATCACCCAACAAATCATCTTCCACGTCCTTAGCCTTGGAAACAAAAACGTAATCCTAGGACTACCCTGGCTTAAGGAAGTCAATCCTACAATTGACTAGGTTAAGAAAACCCTCTCTATTAAGGAATCTTTGGACCAATCCCAGGAACTTCTCTGTTCCTTCTCCTCTGACTCTAAACAACATGAATCCCACTTTGTTTGCCCCTCTGTCAAACCCCCTTGTCATACCAACATCAATGCTATCACTGACCAACACCTCTTTACATATAACAAATGAGAAACTGAGAACAAGTACATCATCCATTCTCAACAAAATCCTGCTATGTATATACCAAATCATTTGATGCAGATCTCGCTTTATTCCAGTCAGATCCCCTATCATCGCTAAACTCACCATGGCCACTGAACTTGCTGCTGTGGCTGAAAAATCCAAGCCCAAATCTGTTCTTCCACTGGAATACTTCTCGTTTGCCTTGGTGTTCTCAAAAGAAGCCACTGACCATGTTCCTCCCTCTCCCTTCTTCTTTGTCAAAAAGAAAGATGGAGGACTCTGCCTATGTCAAGACTACCGATACGTCAACGAACACACCATTCGTGATGCCTAACCTCTTCCCCTTATGTATCTCTGACCTCACTGACAAACTACGTGACACCAAGATATTCACCAAGTTTGATGTTTGCTGGGGGTATAACAATGTGCAAATCAAAGATGGCCACCAATGGAAAGCCACTTTCGTCACTTATAAAGGGTTGTTTGAATCTACAGTAATGTTCTTTGGCCTTACCAACTCCCCTGCTACCTTCCAACAGTTCATGAACAACTCTTTCCACAATATGATCGCTGAAGGATGGCTTATCATTTACATGGATGACCTTCTTATCTACTCCCCTGATGCCATCCTCCATGAAGAACATATCAAACATGTCTTACAATGCATGACCAAGCTAGATCTCCATCTAAAACTCAAAAAGTGCAAATTTGCCACCAATGAAGTTGAATATCTTGGGATGATTGTCAAACCAGGGCAATTAGCCATGGACCCTGTTAAACTTGATGGCATCACGAGCTGGCCCACCCTGACTAAAGTCAAGGATGTACATTCCTTCCTTGGCTTCACCAACTTCTATCGATGATTCATTCCTGACTACTCAAACATTGCTCCCTCTTATTGACCTTACAAAGAAGAACCCAACTTGGAACTGGTTTTCTTCTTGTCAATCCACCTTTGATACGCTGAAATGCCTTTTCCTCTCCAAACCCATTCTTCATCTTCCTGACCTCTCTGCTCCCTTCACTGTTGCTACTGACACTTTAAAATATGCATCTGGTGCCATCCTCCTTCAGACTGACTCCAATGGCAAATGGCATCCATGCTCTTACATATCTTTCCCAGTCGTTCTCCCCTGCAGAACAAAACTATGATATCTATGACCAAGAACTTCTGGCTGTCATCCATGCCCTGAAATCTTGGCAACACTATCTCCATGGCTCCTCCTTCCCAGTGCAAGTTTTCACTGATCATAAAAACCTCACTCACTTCCAACAACCCCAAGCACTCAACCATTGCCAAGCATGATGGCTCATTGACCTCGGTGATTTTGATCCAAAAATGATCCATGTTCCAGGCAAATTACTTGCCGGCCCTGACACTCTTTCTCGACGACCCAACCTCCTTCCTTCAGATGATGATGACAACAACAGAGTAGCCCTACTTTCCCCATCCCTCTTTTTCATCTCGATGACCTGACCTCCTTCCTTCAGATAATGATGACAATATCAGAGTAACCCTACTTCCCCCATCCCTCTTTGTCAATATTATTGACACTGCCCTCTCCCATTGTATCCAATCGGCTTCTGCCGGTGATCCCCTCATTCTCCAAGCGCTCCAATCTATGCATGAAGACATTCCCCTTCCATTCCGCTCCCACCTTGCCAACTGGCAGGTTGAAGCTGATATCCTCATCTACAAGGGTCGCATCTATGTCCTGCCAATGACCTACTTCACTGCTCTATTCTGGAGCATTGCCATGACCATGAGACTGCCGGACACCCTGGCTTCCTTAAAACCCGCCAACTTGTTGGAGCTGAATTTTGGTGGCCCAGCCTGGCCACTTACGTTCACCAATACTGTACATCGAGGGCTGTGCTACATGTCAATGTGATTTAATCATGGATTTCCCTGTCTCCATGGGCTGTGATTCTCTCCTGGTTGTGGTAGACCATGGGCTTACTAAGGGGGTAATTCTCTGCCCAACTAAGAAATCCAAGCCAGAAACTCAAATGCATTATCTCCAACCCAAAGTTCTCTCCCAAACGAGAGGGATCCTTCACCATCATGAAAGTTTTATCTCCTATCATTTACCAACTCCGCTTACCAAAGACTTGAAAAATCCATCCAGTCTTCCATGCTTCTCTTCTCACTCCATACAGAGAGAATGCCATTCATGGAAAGAATTTCCCTACGCCACCTCCTGACCTTATCAACAGAGAAGAGGAATACAAAATTGAAAAGATCATCCAACACTGTGGATCTCTGACCTCCTGCTCCTTCCTGATCTCATGGGAGGAATACTTGGCTGAAGAAGATTCCTGGGTCCCTGAGTGGCATTTGAAAATGCCAAGTCCGCTCTCTCGCCATATAAAAAACTCCACCCCTCCGTCTTCCTTTCCCCATCTTCCTCACACTAAAATCACCAAACATGTCTCTCGATGCATCCACCATTTCTATTATGTCCTCTCTCTCCCAGATTCCTCTTTCTCCTTCTAGCCATTCTACTTCTTCCTCTACCAAATCTAACATTGGTTGGGGATCTCCAGCTGTTGCTGATATCCTTACTCCTCCTGTTGATAGCCTGGAACCCTCGGTGAACCCTTGCATGAACTCCTCCCCTATTTTCTCTGTTAATGTTCCTATTCTTGCCCATCACCTCCATGAAGGCACCCTAGGGGAACATGAATGTAATACATTACACTCTTTGCTCTATCCATCTCATATTCATCATGCCCTTGAATTCCATCTCAATACCAACTCCCCCTCTGGAGTATCACTTGAATCTATCTCCAAAACCAGTGCTTGAAAACCCTCTTAGACCTTGCCTCCTTACCCAGCAGTATTGGCCGCTGCTGTAACATCCTCTGTGTTATCCAACAGACAATCCAGGAGGATTTATTATCTGTCTTTCACCAACTTCACATGCCCAAATTCATAACTGACGTTGAGAGATACATTACTGAGATGACCTCAGCAACTAACCCACAAGTTTCTTCATCTATTTCACCCTCACCCCTCTCTGCCACAATCGAGCTAGCAATCCAATGTGCTGAGTTAAGCCATGAAGTTCAAACCTCGGGGACCTTACATGGAATACCTGTAGATGGTCCACTTCCTCGCACTCATTCCCGATACCGAGAAACATGCATTGAGTGTCACCATCATGGACATACCCACACTTATTGCCAATGGTACACTTGCCCAATTTGTAATGTTACTCAACCAGGTCACCTGTAGCACTGCTGCCCCCTTAACCACCATACCACTCGCTCATCGTCCTCACTCCATTCCTCCTCCTTGCTCTCACAGGATGGTCCCTAAGAACTCTAGGCCTCCTCATTGTCGCTCTCGTGTTCCTTCTCCTTCTAGGTCTCCTTTTCCAGCCGAAGACTTTGACTATGATGACATAGCTCTTTCCAACATGACTGGTTCTCCTGTTGGTTCCTATGCTTATTTTTGACTAGCCCCTTTTATATGCTATCCTTCTCCGGAGTTTCAGGTTTAACCGGGGGGTAATGTTACAATTCATTCTTTTCCATGTCCTTATCTTTTATCCACAACTTCTTACTGTTCCTTTGGAATGCCTTTGTCATATCCATAAATTTCTCCAAGTCCAACTCTGGTCCTCCAGGTTTACTCCAGTCCATTGTCGCAACTCTGGGCCTTTGGACTTGGGCTATGTATCTACTTCAGTCTCTCTCCATCCATTGCTGTAACCCTGAACTAAACCTATCCATTCCTCTCACTACTTAGTATTATCCGTGCCAGTGTCTCTGCAGTTCGGTATAGTCTCACCTCTGGATCATTGCTCCACTTTTGGACTTCTTAGTACTCTCTGATAGTATATAAACTGTACACTATGGACTTATACTCTTTAGTCTAATATCATCTAAGATACTCCTCCACTCTATCTGAATGTCTTGACAACTTCATCTTCTGTCCACTTGCAGATTAGCCTTCATGCTAAGTCTTGCATCCTCCAGACAACCTCTGCTCCTTCACTACATAAATCTAGGACTAGACTATCAACAAGGGCACACCACATATGGTGAAGCCAATGTCCTTCCGTTAAGTAACTCTGGACCCTGGAGTTCCTCAGAGTTGACCTGGTCTTAACAGTATTATTAGACTCAACACTTGTCATAGTCTCCTCTCAGCCATGGCCACAAGAACTACAAGATCCCAGACTCGCACCATCGGCACTGCTCCTTCTGTTGCTCCCTCCGCTTCTCCTAGGTACAACCCCTGAATGCTTTTGGAAGTAATCAGCGAGGCCCTGAACTCATTGACCAATTCTAGAGCTTCTCCACTCGTCATACTATGCCCTCTGCTTCACAACCTCCTATCCCAGGAGTCTCCAACTCCAGGTGCATGCATTGTGGTCATCCCATACTACATATGATGGGTTCGAAAACTCGGCAGGTCTCCTCTTTGGTGGCCCTGCCCTCTATGATGACGATGAGGCCGGAGGTCCGGACTTCCCCAGAGACGATCCCCCAGATCTGCCCTTTGATGATGACCCAGACTTTCCAGCAAAAGACTTCTACCCTGATGACTCCAATGAAGAACCAGAGGTCAAGCACATCCCCTTGGACGCACTAATCCAATTGGCGAGTCCATCCAAAGCCTTGCTCGTTCCTCCCATCGCCCTTCCTCTCTGACCCTACCCCCCACACTAAAGTCTGAGAGCCTGACCAGTTTAATAGGACTGATTCCCGAAAACTCCAGGTTTTCCTAGTGCAGCTTGAATTCAATTTCCAGGATTGTGGCAAGGCTTTTCGTATGGGGCGCACTAAGTCACCTTTGCACAGTCGTACTTGAAAGATATGGCCTTGGAATGGTTTGAACCGGACCTCCTGCTCACAGAGGATCCAGCTCTCCGACTGCTTTGGCAGGACAACTTCAAGGAGTTTGTCCTGGAGCTCCAGACCAACTTTGGTCTGCATGACCCCGTTGGAGATGCTGAACACCAGCTCGACCACCTCTCCATGAAAGACGGGCAGTGGATCAACAAGTACATTGTGGAATTCAATAGGATTGCTTCGCAGATTCGAGGTTACGGAGAAGGTGCCCTCCAGCACCACTTTTATAACAGCCTCTCCAACTGCATCAAAGATGAGGTTTCTTGTGTCAGGAAGCTCTCCACCCTCTCTGACCTTTGTCACCTTGCCCAGGCTATAGATGTGCACTATTGGGAGCGCAAGTCCAAAGTTAGTTGCCAAATGAAGCCATCTGCCAACCCCTTCATGTTTAAATCTGCCCCCGACAAATCATCTACCTCTGCTTCCACTTCTTCCTACTCAGCTGCTCCTAAAGACACCAAGGAGTCCAAGGGCAAAGCCGCCAATACCTCTGGTAGCTCTGGAGGTAAGCCCAACCTCACCACCAAGTTAGGGAAGGATGGTAAGCTTACTGCTGTGGAGCAGAAGAACCGTTTCGACAACAAGCTTTGTATGTTCTGTGGTCTCACTGGACACATCACCAAAGACTGCCCGAAGTCTACCTCTTGGGTGTCCAAGGGTTGCACAGCAGTGACCACTCCAGAAACTAAACCGGAGGTCTCTTCAGAGACAAAAAATAGTGTGCAACCTCCCTGACTTCACATGATCAGGAGGTTGCGTTGATTCTGCTCATGCCCTCAAGGAAATTTGTCTCAACATGTCCACTCTCTTAGACCCTCAGTTCCTTATGTCCTCCGTCACTTTAATTTCTTATGACATCCCTTCTGTCTCAGCGTTAGTAGACTCTGGATCCTCTGATTGTTTCATAGACACTACATTCGTTAATGAACATGCCATTTCGTCTTACCCCGTCCCTCCACTCCAACTCCAACTCTTTGATGAAACTATGAATTCCACAATAACTCAAGCTATCGACCTCTCCGTCCGTTCCCAAACTGGTGACATCACTCCGATGACATTTTATGTCACTCCGCTAGATGGCCTCTTGTTCTCTTGTTCTAGGACACAACTGGCTCACCCGCTACAATCCGTTGATTGATTGGGTTTCAGGCAGTATCTTGTTCTGCTTGTCTGGACAGAATATTCCAGTACCCCTGAGCTCATCTCTGCAGCCTCCAGACTTACCTCCTTTGGCTACTCCGACACCATCCGATACACCACTGAGTTTCTCCCAATGCAAGGCTCCGCCCATTACAATTATCAGTGCCCCTGCTTTTGCATTGGCCTGTCATCTTGAGGGCTCCATCCAATTCAGCCTGCAAATCTGCCCTCAGGAGAGTGATCTTCGCTCTGCTTCTACCACTTCTGACAATTCAAATCTCTCCGGAATTCCAGCAGACTACCACAAGTTTGCTGATGTCTTCAGCAAGAGTAAAGCTGACACACTTGCTCCACATTGTGAACATGATCTGAAGATTGACCTGGAAGAAGGAGCTTCTCCTCCAATAGGCACTACCTACTCTCTTTCTCCCTCCAAACTGAGTCCCTTCGAACATTCCTAGATGAGCATCTCTCCATGGGATTTATTTGTCCCTCCTCTTCCACTCACGCTGCTCCAGTCCTCTTTGTCCGCAAAAAGGATGGGTCACTCCATCTTTGCATGGATTTCAAAGGGCTCAACAAGATCACAAAGAAAGACTGCTACCCACTTCCCCATATCACAGACCTTCTAGACACTCCGAGCCATGCCTGGATCTACACTGGGATCAATCTCCGGCATGTGTACCACCTGGTCCGCATCTCCACCAGAGATGAATGGAAGACTTCCCTCTGTACCTGCTATGGTTCTTATGAATGGCTTGTCATGCCATTCAGTCTAATGAATGCCCCTATGGTGTTCCAGTGGTTTGTTAATACAGTCTTTGCAGATCTTTTAGATGTTTGTGTTATTGTCTACCTGGATGACATCCTTATCTATTTCATGGACAAGGCTTTCCACAAGGAGCATGTCCGGGAGGTTCTCTGGAGACTTCACAAGCATGGTCTCTATGCAAAACCAGAAAAATGTGAATTCCACACCGACTCCACCAAGTACCTCAGATACCAGCTCTCACCCTCTGGATTTACCATGTCTCCGGATAAGGTACAGACCATGCAGGACTGGCCCGAACCTCGGAAGATTAAGGACATTCAGTCCTTCTTAGGATTTGCTAATTTCTACCAATGGTTCATAGACAATTACTCCAATGTCATCACTCCTTTGACTTACCTCACCCGCAAGGGTACAGCCTGGAGCTTCAGTGACTCCTGTCATTCCACCTTTCACAAGCTCAAGGACGCCTTCACCTCTGCTTCAATCCTTACTCATTGGTCTCTGGACGCTCCGATAATAGTAGAAACTGACGTCTCTGATTATGCCATTGCCGGTATTCTCTCTCTCCATTGTTCCGACAACGAGATCAGGCTGGTGGCTTACTATTCCTGGACTTGGTCCACTCCGGAGCTCAATTATGATACCCACCACAAGAAGCTCCTTGCTATCCATGAGGCATTCAAGTTGTGGCATCACTACCTCGAGGGCTCCACTGCTCCAGTCAATGTGGTCACCGACCACAAAAACATGGAGTACTTTGTGACTACCAAGCTCCTGACCAGGTGGCAAGCCTGCTGGTCGGAGTTCCTCTCCCAGTTCAACATGGTTGTTCGTTTCTGCCCTGGAAAGCTTGGTGCAAAGCCTGATTCCCTCACTAGATGCTGGGATGTCTATCCCAAAGAGGGGGATAAGGATTACGCTCACATCAATCCTCACAGTTTCTGATCGGTCTTCATGCAGGAACAGCTCGCTGCATTCCTCTGAGCTACTTATCTTGCAGCTCCAGTCCTCTGGGCCAGTGTCCTATTTGACCTAGAGATCCTCCATGACAACATCCTCTCTGCACTCTCCTCCGATCCTGTGGCTTCCATCCACCTGTCCACCTCTGAACCCCTTGACTCACGATGGTCTGCTGATGCTGACTGTTTTCTCTGTCTAGATGGTTGTATCCTTGTACCAGACTCCAATAATCTCCAACTCTGAGTCCTCCAGTATAAGCATGATCATTCCCTCTCCAGACACTTTGGACAGAACAGGCCTGGAACTTATCAGATGCAAATACACTTGGCCAGGACTCTGTACATTTGTAAAGAACTATGTTTCATCCTGCACAACCTGCGCCTGCACTAAGGTTCCTAGGCATAAGCCCTATGGTGTCTTAAAACAACTCCCTATCCCCGAGAAACCATGGAACTCCATATCTATGGATTTTATTGAACAGCTTCCTCCGTTCTCCGGTTTTACTTCAATTCTCATTGTTGTTGATCATTTGTCCAAACAGTGCATTTTCATCCCTACTCACGACACAACTACATCCCTGGAGCTTGCAAAGCTTTTCCTCCTCCATATACTCTCTAAGCACGGAGTTCCCTCCCATATTACCTCCAACATAGGTTTGGAGTTCGTCTCTCATTTCTTCCGCTCCCTTGATAAGGTCCTCGACATCAGATTGCACTTTACCTCCAGACATTATCTGGAAGGTGACAGCCAGACCGAGTGGATGAACCAAACCCTTGAGCAATACCTCTGGATTTACAGTAACTATCAGCAAGACAATTGGTCAGAACTTCTGCCCCTCGCTGAGTTCTCATACAGTTCTCATACAACAATGCTTCAAGTACTACCACCGGAGTGTCACCATTCTTTGCCAATAAAGGTTACCACCCAAACATCATGGTCTATCCAGAACGAAATCTTTCCTCCACTTGAGCATGAGAGTACTCTGTTGACCTCAACTCCCTCCACCAATTCCTCTGTGAGAAGATGGCCCATGCCCAAGAATGCTATCAGGGACCCACTGATGCTAAATGATCTCCAGCACTGGACTTCAAAGTTGGTGATCAGATCTTCATCAAAGCTAAGTACTTTCGGTCCACTAGGCCCTCTAAGAAACTCTCTGAGAAGAACTTAGGGCCATATACCATTATTGCTCAAGCAGGAACCCACTCCTTTACCCTCTGACTTCCAGACTCCATGAAATTGGTTCACCCCGTTTTCCACATCTCCCAGTTAGAACCCTCTGTGCCAAACATCATTCCAAACAGGGTACAATCTCCACTACCTCCGGTCGAAGTAGATGAAGAACCGGAGTACAAGATTTCCGAGATCCTTAACTCAAAGGTAGATCGCTGACGAAGGAATTGTAAACTCCTTTATCTTGTGTGCTGGTCTGGATATGAAGGTACCAATGATGAGACATCTTGGCTCCTAGCCACAGAGCTTGGACACACCTTTAAACTCATCCATGACTTTCATCTCCAATATCCAGGCAAGTTTGAACCTCACTCTGCATTTTGACAGCATTCAAAAGAAAGTCGATTTTGCTAATATCTACTTATACCATGGAGTCTGTCTCTCCCTCTGACTCCTGACTCCTCTAAAGGCTCCTCTGGCTCCAGCACCTCCTTTGCCTTCTCGGCCCCCTTGGCCTTCTGTCTCCCTCGCAGCCTTTATCCTTTTTTCTCTCCGCCCATCTCTTCCTCATCACCTCCTTCTCCTTGTCCATTGACCGCGCCTTCAGCACCATCAACTCATCTCTGATGTCGTCCGCTCCCAAGTCCGAGTCTGCTCTGGGCCCCCAGACCTCCTCCACCTTCAACTCAACGAGCGTGGCAAGGTGGGCATTCAGCTGGTCCAGCCACCACAGGATCGCCCTCTCCAACTCACCAATGCCTTTCCCAATGGCCCCTGCTGCCTCCATGGTTGGAGCCATCTCCAACTCTGTCCTAGCCTTCTTCGGCTGATTCTTCGTTTGTGGGGATTCCTCCGTGTCTTCTTCTCCATCCCATTTTGTCAGGCAAGACATTACTTACCTGCTTCTTGGCCTCCTCCTCCGCTGCCTTGCATCACTCTTCTTCCTCTTCCTTCCTTTTCACTTCCTCTGCTGCCTTTCTCACTGGCTCTACCTTCCTCTGATCCTCCTCTTCTATCCTCACCTTCACACACTGCATCTGCTCAACATGTTTTGCGTTGGCGAGCTCATCAGAGTCATTATCATCCTCTTTGAGGTATGTGTCAGACCAATTCTTGATGTTGTTGATGTCGGACATGGTAGTGGTAAGAGTATAGGTTGGTTGAGCTGGACCTTTCGGTTTTTATACCGGTTTGGTTCATTCTGGGTTTTTTGACTCTGCTTTTCCATTCCACTTTGTTTCCTCATTATGGCCTTCAGGGCTTCAGGCCTAAGGGGGGGATACTGTCATATCCATAGATTTCTCCAAGTCCAACTCCAGGCCTTCAGACTTGGGCTATGTATCTACTTCAGTCTCTCTCCATCCATTACTGTAACCCTGAACTATGTAAACCTATCCATTCCTCTCGCTACTTAGTATTATCTGTGCCAGTGTCTCTGCAGTTCGGTATAGTCTTACCTCTGGATCACTGCTCCACTTTTGGACTTCTTAGTACTCTCTGATAGTATATGGACTTATACTCTTTAGTCTAATATCATCTAAGATACTCCTCCACTCCATCTGAATGTCTTGACAACTTCATCTTCTGTCCACTTGCAGATTAGCCTTCATGTTAAGTCTTGCATCCTCCAGACAACCTCCACTCCTCCACTACGTAATCCAGGACTAGACTATTGACAAGGGTGCACCACATATGGTGAAGCCAATGTCCTTCTGTTAAGTAACTCTGGACCCTGGAGTTCCTCAGAGTTGACCCGGTCTTAACAGCCTTCCACCTAAACACAGCTTCCTTTTTACATGCTGTGCATGGTACCATTATCCCATTTCTACTTACCATATATGGATGTCTTCCTCTTTCATGCATAACCATATGCAGCCTCTTTCCTTTCCATCACACTGCCCACTTCCCTCTTATATCTTTCTGAGCCATTGTGCTATAAACACTGCTTGGTCTGTGCACAGGATCCCTACCTATTTAAACCCAACGATAACTCCTGTAGTAGCTACATAACTTTGACCTACTCATTCAATCTTGAAACCTCTTGGATTTCTCTAAGTCGTTGTGCCACTTTTGAGTGCACACTCCTTGTCTCATTACTGTGAACTCTCTCGGTAGCCGTTTGCTATGAGGAGTCATTGTGGAAGTCCCACAACTCCTTGTCCTTGAAGAAGCCCTTCAGGAACATTTGTTCTCAAAAACCTTTGAGTCTATGCTTGACCCTACCTGGGTCAACCATAACATTTGCCAGCCCCACTGTCCAATATTTCCTCCATAAGCTTCTTGTTGACACAGGATCTGAGTATTGCATCAATGCCCTGGCGATATCTGAACATCCTACCAATCACTCGCAATTGATTCTCACAGATCTGACCCTCTTCAATATCATCAACAAAATAGCATTCACACTCTTGTGGATAAGTTGATTCTTTTAACTTGTGTAATATAAATTCTATTCATTTCCTTGTTTCTCCAATAGGTTGTTGTGGAGACGCATGTGAGTGCACTGTTGTGTTACACATTCAGGTCTTCACTCATTCTTATGACCGACTGTGTCCGATCTGTGGCAATTGAATACACACTCATCTGCAGTCTTCTCAAAGACATTGATAGCACAGAGAATGAGCGCTGGGAGCCATTCAACTGGTTCCTGAGGAACATTATCATGTAATATGCTTCATAGATATGATATGTGCTTGATCTGTTGCTACTTGTTCAGTGGCACCCACCATTCATGATTCTGGCCCCAAGTTGCAACATGCACTACATGTTGTGCAATCCTTGTGGCTGTGCCTATCTCCATCATTCTCACCACCCTGGACATGTCTCTGATAACACACTTGATTATGTCCCAGATTTGGGAGCATTACATGTCATGGCATGTGTGTCACAGAGGAATCATATATATAATGCAGTAGTCATGTGTAGGTTAATACACACTCTTGGCCAGTGCTGTGATCAGGTCACGGCATGTCAAACAGCCCTCAGGGACCTATATAAATTGACATTCATACACAATACAATATCACACTTTAGTAAGCCTGCTGTGCCTCAAGTGACTAGATCAGACAGAGCACAGAGCCAGCTTCTCTGGGTCTTTCACCTCACAACATGGATATGACTTTGCATGGCGGTGATCTGGACTCCAACAAATATGTAAAGCTTGTGAAGGCTGCAAGCTATTTTTAGGCTCTAAATGATTCAATGAAGATTTCAGTGGAACCTTATGCAAGCTTGTAGTTGTAACATGTCTACCAATTGATCTTAGTCCATGTAATGGGGGCACCAGGACGAGAAGCCAGCAAAACCGAGCCACAGTGGTGTGACTCTGATGATATTGACAATGCATGGCAGCTTAGGAGCTCCATGCACTGGTACAGAGCAGAGACATACAAGATGAGCCATTAGAAACACTGTAAAATGGTGTTAAATTGGGAAGGGAGGGAGGGAAGAATACATGTATGGTTTTTGTGTATTGGGAGATAAGGAATTGATGGGCAAAGTGGCGAGTAAACTATGATATATTAGCAAATGGGGGGTCATGAATGGACCGACCATGGAACAAGACAGCCTGCAGCAATGTTGGATGGCGACGAATATAGCACTCAAAAGTGTCTGTTCTCCATCGCCCAATGGCCTGGATTTGAGATGGAGGGACACCAGCAGCTGCGAGGGAGGTTGCACCACCAGCACGCATAGAATAACCCCCAATGGAGCAAGGAAAGACACTATGTAACCTAGATAAAAACCAAGAGTGAGAAGGCACAGAACCATCAGAGCGAAGCCATAACTGAGGAAACAGAGTGAAATGAGAGTCACGAGACACAAGATACTTGTGGAACAGCACAAAAGGATCAGGAGGAGGTGTGCTCTTTTGGATGACAACCTGATCGCCCTCAAACACCACATCAGTCTTGGACTGAGGGATAGAGAAGGAGAAGAAGGTGGAGTCGAGATGGACATCATGTCTCCATGAGATCTTTGAGGTGGAGCAGAGAGAGGAGGTGGCTGGCTGCACGAGCTCCCCTAAGCGCGGTGGGCTGAAGAAGCCAACACAGAGCATGGTGAGGAACAGTAGGTTATCATGAGAAAGCGGCCTTGGGAGATGATCATAGACGAGTTTGAGATCATCTCAAGTGAGAGGTGACTTCTGGTGCACAGGACCAGAGAATCGACGCATGGAGCCCTTTAGAGTGCGAACAACAAGGGGAGAGTACCGGTTTGGACGAACACATGGATAGGAGGGCTCGAGTTCAGAGACAATCCCAGTGAGATAAGAGCGAACAGAACGAGGTTCGATGTGATGTGACATGAAGGTGATGTACAGCGACAGAGTGTTGACAGTGGGATCAGGATCAAGGTGATGAAGTTGGCAGAAGGTCAGATATGAGTTGAGAGCTGATGAGTACATGGCCTAAGTAGAGCGATCAAGTGCACACCCGAGACTGATGGAGTGCTCGACAATGAGACGCTCCATGGACCAAGCGGCCCTAGTAGGCTGCCTGGCCTGAGAGGAAGGCTTGAGGCTCATAACTCGGCTGCCCCCAGCGCAGGTCGAGAGGGTTGAAAAGCAGAGATAACAAGCTCAGGATGCGAAGAAGCGAGCAAGTCATTCTGAAGGCGAGATAGCGCATCA